>ML107770.1:0-37035 GCA_003697995.1 Taxidea taxus jeffersonii
TTTCTTGTCTCTCTGGAGCAAGTTAGAGTTGGTCAGTGCTATCCATTCTCCAAAAGGTCAACCATGTTTGATGGAGCCAGGCATACAAGCTGTTGGGAAGTAGCATAACACTGATGTCCAGGACACCACATGCATCACTCTTGAGTCAATTACTATTTTGCATTTTACAGAAGCAGTTGTGGTGTGTTAAGCATCACCTGGCTGAGGTTCCTTGGCCCATGACATCTTTCGCTTAGTGCCTGAGGTCAACTTGCTTTTGCTGTATGTAGCATGAGTGTCTTTACAGAATGCTTCTCCCAAGACCAATGCCGCCACCCATGACACATGGCCCCTTCCAGTTTTTGATTCCTGTCTTTCTTCTCATAACACCACAATGAAGGTGCCAGTCCAGAGCCTTATGGAAACTGGAATTAGAGCTCATTTTCAAGTTTTCAGGTACTGACAAGATTCTGACTGTTGGTAATCTGTGGCTCGTATTCCACAGGGCTCTGACCTCCTATTAGAGAATCCGTCCTGTCCTATAGAGTGTCAGAGGCTTACTGTGTATGTGTCTGAGCTCAGAAAGTCACAGAAAGAGAGAAATATGGTGTTCAAAGTAATGGAGGACAAAGACAACTCAATAGGATGTCCATATATTTATTTCATCACACATCATTTAAAATTTACAACCAGTGGTGGGCTAGCTAAACTTCCATTGCATGTGTATATGTGTGTGTGTTTAATGGACAAATGAGCACCTGTTACCTGTTTCGAGTTTATCACTAGCAACACATACATCTTGTTTGTTAATAGGTATTTGAAAACATTTAACATGACTCTTTTAACTTGTACAAATAAAGACAAGCTTTTCTTGATTTCATATTTTCGAAGTCCAAATCCATCAGTTTCTTAAAGCAGTAGTAAATTCTCTTGGCCATTCTGGGTTTTATACGGACTGTAGTCAAACAGACTAGAACTTCCACCACAAAAAACTTGAATGAAAGAAAAACTAATGAACATATGAAAATGTCCCTTATAAAGGACAGTGTCCCACATCGCAGTCTCAAAGAGACACAGCACAAGTAAAATCAAATGGAGTTTTTGAAGTTCGTATTTCTAACTCGTACTGCTAAGTCCAATATCCTTGCAGGGCAGAAGGCAGAGGGCAAAATGGTGTTCTTCTAGCAATGTGACCATGTGGTCAGTGGAAAGATGATGCTGTGTTTGAATTCTGTGTGTCTTCTACCTCAGTGCTTAGTAAAACTAATGACAAAAGAGATAAATATCCACCCTTGAAGCTGTGACAAAAGTCTTTATAAAGTCTTATTGCCTCCCCCAACTTCCCCTCAAAAAAAAAGGTCATTTTGTTTTTGTTTTTGTTTTTTTCCCCTGATTAGGCAATATATTTGGTAGAAACAAGCATGTGTAAGGTCCTATAGAGGGCTTCATAAACATTGACTGAAAATCGCTGACACAAAGTTGGGTTCTCCTGAGGGTACATGTGTTTTGTTTTGTGTTTTACAGACAACTGTTTCTCCTTGGAATAACACTCTTCTCACTGTACCAAATGGGATTGACAGAGGTACTAGAACACTAGGAATGTTGCTGGAAGTGTCACATATGTTGGCTCAAAATGACACTATCAGTACTACACAAAATTAGGCCCATATTTAATCATTTGAGGTTTTTCAGAGCTTTTTACAAAAATCTTAAATACAGGTAAATATGTAAACACTGTGCTCTCAGAGAGCAAGTATATAGTCATGTCACATCGTATCCCTTCTCAGAAGACAGATCCAAGTGAAACCTTACCAATCAATCTCAAAACCAACCACCAGAACTACTCTCGGGCTCAGGGGCAAACACCACCTTGCACATGTCAGAGTTTTCTTGGTGGAGCGGGAATTCAGATCCCGCTATGAGGCTTTCTTTTCTTCTCCGAGAGATGTAACCTCTGCCTGTGGACAGCCTTTCATATTTGGCCTCAAATTGCCTGCATAACGACAGCAACAATAATAAAATTACACACATATTAAAGGGACCCCACCCCCCTCTGAGCCAAGCTACTGAGCGTGTGCACTTGAAGCTTATGTTTCAAAGCAATTTGAGAAAGGATGGGAGTGCCAAAGATTACCAGCTTCCATTCCCATGAATGGGGTGATTGTTTTCTTCCCATTTCTTTCTACACCGACAAATATACTTTGAATGCCTGGAATATGAGAGTCTTGCCATATATTTTTCTAGAATGAAGGACCAAATTTCTCTCAGCTTTTTGGAGATGCTGTTAAGCTTTGCAGGCCTTGCTATGTCTCCCACCCCTCATTCCAGGAGCCCCACCTTGGGAGCACTCCCCTTTTGAGTAAGTAGCAAGTCCAACTGGATGTAGGCTGAGAATGCGGACAGGCAAACATTTCTAAAGCTCTGGGCCAAGTGGAATGTGGAATGAAACCAGTTAGTCGTGAGCCTGGCTTGGTGGTCATTGTATTTTGACCACTGGAAGGCTGATTTTTTTTTAATTCATTAATGGAGATTTATTCTAAATATAAGCTAATATAAGATAACAACAGCTTTTATTCTATAAAAATATAACCTTTTTCATATTTGTACTGATATCATTTATACATTCCTCATATGAATCATGAAATATTAGCACAATAAAGAAGGTACTCAACTCTGGTCTACTTATTGAAGGAGATGATGTAAGATATGCTTGCTATTTTAAATATCCAATTGCCTTCATGGGTAATAATGTGTGCGGGGAGACCTCTAGAACTACAGAAGAGTCGACGCTAACCAAAGCTTCTATTTCCATGTGATAGTATTGTTATAAACAACCGTTATAAGATTCAAAGGACACAGTGTAAATGAGAAGCTGTAGGGTAAAAGAGGTGATAGGAAGATTCATGAACAATTATATATTTGGTATTTGAGACTCTAAGAATTCTACTGAAAGCATTTTTTTTTTTCAATTCCAAGTCCCAAATTCTCAAGCTTAACCCAAAACTTAAACAAAACCAAGTTGCTGTTGTATGATTACCTAAGATGTATGAATTAATTTGGGCTCTTAAACCAATTGGTAAATAATTGCCAAGTATTTCGTTTTGAACTTTTGGTCTAGGAGACAGTTGTGAAGTTAGCCGATAGTAAGTACAAGTCCACTATTTTTGCTGAAACTATGTGGCAACTCTTAGGGTAATTCAAATCCCTTTGTTACCTTGAAAAAATAATTTCTGGACAAGAATACAATATTATCGTCAGAATCAAATGAATTAGTCCTCATATTTTCTTGGTATCCTAGGAACTGATTTTTTTAACCTTATTAATTATTCTTTTATTTATTTAAAGGAAGTTTATGTTTCACTGTATCTTTACCATTTTCTTCAATTTCTGAAACTAAATGCTCAAAACTGGGTGTACATTCCTGGAGAACTGGAGACTGCCCAGGAACATTCCATGAGCACTGCATCTTACCTGAATGGAGCTCCATCCTTGTCCATCTGCATGCAAACCAAGAATGGGTACTGAGAAAACTGCACCGTGGAGATAAACTCGAGGCCTGCTTCTGTTTCTGCACTGATTTCCAGGCCAGCTTTCACAAAAGAGGAGTCGACGGTGATGCTGCCAATTATTGCCAGAGCCACCCTAAAGATTTAGGCCAAAAAAACCCACCTGTTATTATCACATTTAACTGATCTGGAATCTGGACCAATAGCTCTAATTTCACAGGGTCTGAACTTGCAACTGGAAGGAAACATATAAAGGACTACTATATGACCTAAATGCGCTCAGAGTTCTGCTAGGAGTCAGGGCCTGGTTAGGCCCCTGGATGAGGCCGTGAAGGTCTGCCTTTCCCCTGCATCTGCCATGGCCTTCAATTCCAGATGTCAGAATGAAGGGTCTAGCAGGCAATACTGTGTGATACCAAGGGCCAAAGGGAAAACGTGCCTGGAACCTGATCCTTTCAAGTCAGAAATACCTGAGCTAGCTTTAAAAAAAGTCTAAACTCCCAAAGACAGCTGACATTCAACAATTTTCTTGGTTACTATCTCTCCGTGGGCTTCTATGGAGCTATTTTGGTTCCATTTCATTACTTTCTCTAAAGGGTCTTCAGAGACATAAGTCTATGGTTGTCAAGATATTTGAAAAAAATGTTGTGTCACCAAAAACTATTCCTACAGTGGGGCATGTACAATGAATTTCTCCAGGAAAGACAAATATGGTGGGTTCCCCAGTAGTCTCCTAGAGAACTAGATAGGCAGATTGGATTGACAAGGGAATATGGCTTGGATGAAAATGAAGGGATAAACAATCCCAGTAGAAGGTTTACTTCTAGGATCACTCTAATTTAATTGTAGACTTTAAATAAAATTAAATCAGAGCTCTATGCGCAGGCTTTTCTGATAGTAGGATACTATCAAAGTTGGCTGTGACAAATAAAGTCCCTGTTGCTGTTGTTGGTGTAAAAGTAGGTCAGAGGTTTCATCTAAGTCCCTGAATCCCTTACCATATCTTCTAATATCTTACACTCAACAAAGGCTTAGGAGATATTTTTTTAAATGAACAAATGAAAAATTAAAGATAGTTTGGCTACAGCATGGATACTGGTAGACTTTTAGGGATACTGTGTCCTTTTTAAAAATCCAGATAATTTTGGGTGCAGCTCCTGTTGATTTCTTTCAGCAAAAATTCAATTCCATTTAATTTGGGGGAACTTCTATCTAGAAAATAGCTCAAAAAATGAGAAAGAAGATGGATTCACTGGGAAGCCCTTAATTAAACTGCTTATCCCTCTGATGGCCTGTTCCATTTCTCTTCTTTGGCTCATTTTAGTAACACTGTGGGTCACCTTTCACATTAAAATGTGCTGCCTTAATACCCACAATAGCCAAGTTACGGAAAGAACCTAGATGTCCATCAACAGATGAATGCATAAAGAAGATGTGGTATATATATATATATATATATATATACACACACACACACACACACACACACACACACACACACACACACAATGGAATACTATGCAGCCATCAAAAGAAATGAAATCTTGTCATTTGCGACGACATGGATGGAACTAGAGGGTATTATGCTTAGCAAAATAAGTCAATCGGAGAAAGACAACTATCATATGATCTCCCTGATATGAGGAAGTGGAGATGCAACGGGGGTGGGGGTTAAAGGGGTAGGAAAAGAATAAATGAAACAAGACGGGATCAGGAGGGAGACAAACCAAAAGAGACTCTTAATGTCATAAAACAAACTGAGGGGGGTGGGGGAGAGGGTTGTTGGGAGAGGGTGGTGGGGTTATATTATATGTTTATATAAAAATAAAAAAAATTAAAAAAATAAAAAGATAAAAAAAAGTGCTGCCTTTTGATTTCTCAATTCCTTAAGTACAGTTTCATAGAAATCAAAACTTTAATTTTATCACTCCTATCTCACTTCTGCCCCACCATATTTTTAAATATCCAAAAAAGGTAAAAATCAATTGCACTTCCATTTTCTTTTCTTCAGTTCCACAACAAACAGAAAAATAATTCTCCTGATTATCACACTGGTTCAGAAATGTTGTCTTATGCTCAAAATAAAACACGTCCATTTGACTCGACATATACATTAGAAAAACTAAAGGAGTTGAGAATATTTTAAAAAAAGAATACTAATGGAAAAACTTAAGGACTTAATATTTAAGACTTCGATTCTGCAACATCTTCTTATTTTTCTCCACTGAAGACAGCAAAGGAGTAAAGATTTAAAATCCCAACAAGATGGGCACCTGGGTGGCTCAGTCAGGTAAGTGGCTGCCTTTGGCTCAGGTCATGACCCCCAGGTCCTGGGATTGAGTGCCACATTGGCTCCTTGCTCAGCAGAGATCCTGCTTCGCCCTCTGCCTGCAGCTCCTCCTGCTTCTGCTCTCTCTATCTCTCTCTCTGACACATAAATAACATCTTTTTAAAAAACTCCCAACAAGAGGGATAAACTAAAAAGTCTGCTTTGAAGTCATATTTCCTGACAACATTTTCAATTACCAAAGTGGAATAACCAAGAGCAGATAAACTTCTCATTCGTGAAACAAGCCAGCTGTAGATGTCTTTAAAAGCATGATGATTCTTAGCTGAGGAGTTGATCAGATAACCGGCCTGCTCAGGAGAAGCTATGGAAAGAATGACTTCCCATGGTTTCTTCCCACTCCATGATTAAATAATTATAAATAGAAAACATAGGTTTTGAAAAGTCAGAGAGCTAAACAGTTCCAGGAGCATATCTCTGCAGTTCATTGAATAGAATATTATACATATGCTTACCGATTTTTCACCCGGGTTTTAGATTCCCGATACCACAGGCTAAACTCCATTGCACCTGAAATGTCAATAGCTAGACCACCCTGGACATCCATATTGGCCTTTAGTCCAGATTGCAACTGAAGCTCCTAGAAGCAAAAATATTAAATAATAGTAATAATAACAATAAGCAAATTTAGTCAACCCTTCCCAAAGGCATGTTCAATCTCCTGCTATAGACTTTAACATTTGAGTTGTGCTAATGTTGGAGTCTTTCTTTGGGCTTGGAAACACATTATCCTAATCTTGATCACTAGAAGTAGACCGTGGATTTGCTAAAGTATTTAGTCAATGTGTTTGTCAGTATTTAGCCTTTAAGTCTTGCATTTTTCTGAGGACAGTAGCTGGGGTGATGTTGGCTAAAAATTTCTTCAGCTGGATTGCAATCACATTGCCTGCGGACAGTGAAAGATAATGGCTCTGGAGAAAAAAAGGCTCAGTATCTTTAATTTTGATATCCCTCCACAGATCTTAGGTTTGTGGTAGCTGGCAGCACGACTAACTTCCTTATGTAACTGCCCTACTCAGACCAAACAAGACATGATTTCCCTAACTATAAATGCCACGATTTTGCTTTCTAGAAAGGATCATATTGATCTTTTGAATTCTCTCCGTTTTCCAAAAAACGTGGCAAGAAATCTCAATCAAAGGCATTGGTTTACAACCAGGTGTACCAAAAAGTTTCCTTATGGCATGAAGCTACTTTCAGTCTAAAAGACACTTGGATAAAAGTGTGAGGTTCTTAATATAGAACTCAGGACACATTAGGAGAGAATCTTAAGAATACTTACAGCTACACTTAGTCTAGAACTAGATATGGTTGTAGTGGGATGCCAGGTTGTCTCATGCATCATAACTAATATTGAATAAACACAAATTATCCTGAGAAAGCTAGAATAATTATGCCCAAATTTTAACCAATGCCTATGAACTACAGAACCAAGATTTCAGAGTTCTACATTTGAACTATAACCATGATTGTTCCCAAATGAACCCTACTGTGTGCCCTATCTTAGAAGCATTTCTTTCTAGGGTGCTTAAGTAGCTCAGTCAATTAAGTGTCCAACTCTTTTTTTAAATATTTTTTAAAATTTATTTATTTGACACAGAAAGAGAGAGACAGAATATAAGCAGGGGAAGTGGCAGGTAGAGGGAGAGGGAGAAGCAGACTCCCCGCCAAGCGGGAGCCCTATTTGGGCTCAATCCCAGAACCTTGGTACCATGACCTGAGCCAAAGGCAGATGCACAACTGATGGAGTCACCCAGGCACCTCCAAGCCTCTGACTCTCAATTTCAGCTCAGATCATGATCGCAGGGTCATGAGATTGAGCTCTATGGTCAGCATATAGCCTGCTTAAGATTCCCTTTCTCACCCTCCCTCTGTCCTTCTACTCTCACCTGTGCACTCATAGGTGCACACATACTCTCTCTTTCTCTCTCTCTTCCTCTCTAAAAAGAAAAAAAAAAAGTATTCCTTTCTTTGGATCTTCTCCTCTCTTCCCAATTTGAAAACTATCATCTTGTTAGTCCATTCAATCTCAAAAAAAAAAAAAAAAAGGTCTTTGATGTGGACTTTGGCTTTCCCACTGGCCATATATTAGGTAGATGTCAAAACACACCAAATACCATGGAAAAGACTATTTCACAGCTTTGAGACAATGTGCCTTTTGTGAAGAGAGAGCATTTCCATTGCAGTCTGGGTTTTAAGGAGTGCCTTGACTTTCTGTGAAGATTCCATTTCTCTCATGCAAAGGGACTATGGAAGAACTCTTAGATGTAGTCACAGAGGAATATTTCTGAGCTCCCATTGAAGGTCTAAACACTGATCCCTGTAGAGGGACACACCACTCTTTCTTTGTGAAAGGGTCTTAATCACATAGTGCAGTGGTTCTCATTTTTAAGGATACAAAGTAAGTGGAACTAATAGTTTTGAGTACCTACTGTGTTCCCAAAGCTCTACATCTGGCATGTCATTTAATTCCCATACTAATCTTCCATGGTCAACATTATATCTGAAGATTGAAAAGGAAATCAGGCCTGGTAGCCACACATGGAGACAGAATGAATACCCAGACTGTCTCTAGGGAGGATACTTTCCTATTATCACACATGGCTATCACACAATCATAACTCTCTTGTCTCCTGTTGTGCAAGAAATCCATGTTCTGAGAAATATTGTAATAAAGATCATAGGCTTATGTCCTCATTTGACCCAGAATGCATATTTATTGAAATTATTGCCTATGAGCTACAAGAACAAGATACATTATTACATTTGTAGCTAGTGTGACCTCTTGATCTTGGACCTCTGGTCTCAAAGGTGTCTCTTACAGTTCAAACACTGATATTTTGAAAACTTATCCCATTGCTTCCATTCAGGAAAATATGTTCTTTGCTGGCTAAAGAGTATCTCCCTATTAAGCTGACTTTATCAGACATCCTTCTCTGAAGAGTAATCCAATTAGCCGAAAAGAGAGAGTGAGAGTAAGCACAGAGTAATTCCATCTGCCCTGGAGGCTTTGACAGGCTATCCACTGCCAAAATTTCCTTCAATGTCAGCACTTGACCTAGAGTGGTATGTGCCTCTGAAGATGGGATGGCATTACTGGATTGCTCTGCAGAACCTGGGAGCCTCAAACAGCTTATATGTATAGTAACCCCTGATCTGCCAAGTACTCCAACAGGAAATACACAGACATCGGGTTATGTTTTAATAGCCACGGGATGATCTTTGGCTTAGAATGCACCTTAGGTGCCCTCTCTTAATGAAGAGAAGAACTTTACAAGATCATCTAGATCAGGAGTTGGCAAACTATGGCCTGCAGGCTAATCTGGCCCACTTGCTGTTTTTGTAAATGCAATATTGTTGGATCACTGCCACACTCGTTTGTTAATATATTGCTGAGGGCTGTTTTCACTCCAGGGTGGCAGAGTTGAGTAATTGCAATAGAGACCATATGGCCCACAAAGTCTAAAATATTTGCTTTCTGCCCTCTACATAAGAAGTCTGCTGAGTCTGACTTCTAGATTACTGTGTTTTCATCAAGTTTTACGGTCCAATTGTGACCATCAGAGATTGCTGATGGGTAGCTGGGCACACACAGATGTGGCTGAACTGTCATGATTCCTGTGTCTTAAAATGTAGATCACTTCCTCAGCACTCTTATGCCTTCTTCAGAGATTTTTTTCATTAAGAATCCATCTCCCTCTTGGAGCGCCTGGGTAGCTCTGTTGGTTAAGCACTCAACTCTTGATTTCAGCTCAGGTCGTGACCTCAGGGTCGTGAGATCAAGCCCCACATTGGGCTCCATGCTGTGCGTGGAGCCTGCTTAGGATTTCTTCCCTCTCCCTGTGGCCCACCCCCATGCCACATGCACACACATGCTCTCTCTCTCTCAAAAATATTCACCTCCTCAGAGTTAATACTGCAATAGATATATGCAATGCAAAGTTCTGATATAATCTGAGAACTGTTTCTTTATGTGTGACCTTGAGAATTAAGGAATATGACAGGTACTGCTGGTTGTCCTTTTCCTCATTCATATTTACTACAACACAGACTAGTTCAGAGTGACAATGCACCCTTTGCAAACCTACACTTACCAGTTTTCCTTGCAGCTAGGGATATCCATAAGACACAGTTTTGACCAACAACAAAAGGGCTTAGGTTATTTTCTCCATAATTTCTTGTTTCTGTTAGCATCAGTATTTTCTCTTTTTTTTTCTTCTAGTTTTATTGAATTATATATGACATTACTGTACTCATATTATATTGACTATTTTCTCTTTTGCCCCAACAGTGAGGAGGGGTCTTCATCAACTAACAAAGGTAAAAGAAAACCCTGCTTCCCTATAACAAAGGGGAAAAGGAGGAAGGGCAGCGACACTAATAGGGTGAGTGCGTAGAACATGAACTCCTAGATAGGCAGAACCTTGTCTTGTATCCTCTGAGCACAGAGCACATATCAAATGTGCCTAGAAAAGGTCAGGGATTCAATAAATACTTGCAGAATGAACAGATTACCTGGGAATGATCTATCAGCAGAATGAGTCCCTTCACCACACTGACAGGGTCACCAGATGCTGACAGCATTTTGGACATCAAATCACTGTATCCATTGAAGAAAGTGACAGGTCTGAGCTGAACATCAAAGAGGATGGCTGACATGCCAGCATAGGAGTCAAGGTTCTCCTCCCCCTCATCAGGAGTAGTTGCAATCAAGGCTTCCAGCCCTTGGGCTTCAATGACCACCTGGGGAAAAAGGGAGAGAACAGTCCTGACATCAGCTCCTTGCCTGTCCTGTAAGTGATGGTGAGGCTTCTGAGCCATGGCTAGAACATTCCTAAGGGTCAGAAATTCAGACATCTGCAGCAGATAGGCAAACAGAAACAACAAGCTCCATGCCTGAACACAAGGTGAATTTGTTTTCTTCATTTAATGCTTACAACTTTTTATCCCTTTTGTAGATGTCAAAAAACAAAATACTCAAGTGGCAGAGGTAGAACTCATACCCCTTCTGTCTGACTATAGAGGTTATGAGCTTTCCATTTTATGATATCATCCTTGAGACTCCTAGTCCCTCTCCCTCCAGGACTGTCGTACATAATGGATCAGTTGTCTTGCAGAGCTCCTAAAAGGAGATGGAGAAATGTTGGGACAGTGGCTATAAGGCTGCTGCTATGAGAGGGTGTAGAGCACACTAGGCCATGATTTACACCCTTCCTGTCCAACTTCTCTCTTGAGCTGAAAGAAAAGATGATGGAGGCTCACATCAAGATCTCTCCCATACATAGGAATCATATATATTCTCTGTCCCCCATACCCACTGGGTGTTTGGCATTTCTGAGTGCATATCAGCAAACAGATGGTGATTCTTCAGGACAGAAGGACATAGTATTCTGACTAGAGTCTCATCAAAGGCTATAGTAATATAATATGGATGAGAACTCAAGTTTGTGTGGCACTGAATCATTTTTAATGCTTAAATGAGCTTACTGAGAAGATTATAATTTGATATATATAAAAACTAAAAAGAAAGTATATTTTATGATTAGGAAGCCTTTATAGATTGTAATCAAATTTTGGATAAAACTAAAGAGATGGAATTCACCCAGTCGTCAAATGCCTACACTTTATTCTTTTTTCTTCTGGTACTACTGAAAAATATAATGGACTCTTTAGAGAGTCAAAATTTTTACTATAGGGAATCAACTTCTTCATAGAAACACGCAGAGAAGGAAAATATATTCCAGAGTTAGATACGTGGAACTTTAAGGACTATTTCTATGAATAAAGATACAATATTTTTAAAAAACATAAGTGAAAAATATTAGCACAACTTCAATGTTGTAAATAGGTTTTCTTTGAAATGACAAATGGATGTTTGGCAAGTCCAGTAAATCAAATTACTTGGGTTTCAAGTTCATACTTGGAATTATAAACCATACAGCCTCCTGTGGATGGTGGAATCGTGAGCAACTTAAAGCAGAAGCCACTGTTAACTTATGCATTCTATGGTGTTATCATCAGTATATATATAATTTTACTTTGGACTAATTTTTTCCATACTTTATTAAGCAAAACTAATGGAAAATGAGTTACCTGGCTACTGTGAAGATTAGCTTTCCCAATGTACTGAAAGATGTTGAGGTTACTTCTCCTTAGAATGCCAGAACCAGAATAAAGAATGTCCAGGCTGTAAGTAGATGCCGAGTGGGGAGCACCTAATCACAACAACAAAAAACAAACAAACAACAAAAACCCAAACCCCTGTAATTTAGCAACAGTTCCAGCAACACCAACTTGGGGAAGGGAAGAGAGGGAGAACCGTTTTTTGGGTGACATACGTTCTATGTAGCCAGTGTAGGCTGAAGAGGACCCACTCTTGGAGAAACGGTCATAATTATGAGCAACCATTTCCTTCAGAACTCGACGGACCATTTTGCTGCAACACAGAAAAGGAAAAAGCTGCACATTCCTTGGAATGGCTGCTGCCCAAGTCAGATTTGGAAGAAAAAAAAAAAAACACAAATCCCCAGTGGAAAAAAGAGGGGGCCCAATTTTCCTCACGCCGCTCCAAGACTGGGGAGGTGCCCACTGGAGGGCTAGTGTTAGGATTAGGGCTTTCCCCTTCATTCCTCAGATATTTGAAATTGGGTTGGTATCAAAATGACAGCAAGGCGAGGATGCCCAGCTATGAATGGCTTCAGCCAACTGGTGGACACACCTCAGGAGTGGAAAACACATGTATGAATCATCATGGTTCTATTGTTAAGTACTATATACTTTCAAGGAAACTGTACCAAATTGGGGGGTGGGGTGGGGGGAGGGTATGCCCAATATTTCTTTAAACATTTTCCTATGCTCTCTCACGTTATCAGTGGCTGATGACATGCCACAGTTCATTTCCAGCAATTTTTTCTCCTTATGGAGTTTTCAGTTAGAGACATCTCAGTAAAACCCATAAATGAATGATTATGATTATCTCCTCTGAAGCAAGTCTTAAATCTTATCCTATCTCTCTATCTTGTCTTCTATCTAAGGAGTGTTGAGATCTTCCAATCCTGACTACTTAACACTAATCATATCAGTAATAATAAAATTATGGTAATAATACAAAAAATATCAAAAGAATCAGCTAAAGAAATCTGGATCTAGATCTGAGGTAGAAAATTATTGATGGGAGGGAATGGTAACCCTATAGGTTCTCCCTCCACTATCACTAGGTTATAAAATATTATTAGCCTGGACAAGAAGGGATGAGGAGGTCATGATGGCTGTCTTCAAATATTCAAAATGCCTGCATGTGGATGAATGATTTGACCTGCTATTCTCTGCTCTGCTCCAGGGATTGGTGCAAATAGGGCCAATAGGAAGCTTTCAGTGACACAAAGAAGTACTGGTGATAGTCTCTGAATAATGACACAAGTTCCCTAAGAGGAGGTGGGCCCCCTGCCACTGGACTGGTGCAAGCAAAGACTGGACAGGATCTGCCAGGAGACTAGATCTCACACCGGAGAGAGATACCAAGCGAAGTAGCCCTATAATGTCCTTTCCAACTCTAACCATTCTGGTCCTGATAATTTGCCCTGCAGTGTTGCAACAGCTTTCTCACCTTTCCCTGGCTGCTCTCTACCCCAGTGCCTTCTCTTTTACTGTCCCCTGCATCATTAGGTTCATGAGACAAGGGCAGAAAACCCACCCAGGATCTCCTCTACAGAGTCTCATAAAACCAAACAAAGAAACAGAAGTCAAATGCATTCCACTTGGAATACCTGGCTACAGACAGACTTTGCTTCTTCCTCCCTCGCTCATCTGCTCCTTCTTCCTTATCTGTCCTGCTCTCTTCTCCCTTCCACACACTCCTCCTGTACCCCTTTCTTTCACTGTCTTTCAAATTTTTCTCCTTTGTCTTTATCTATTTTCCAACCTCCCCCATAATCTGTTTTCCTTTTCAACTGAAAATGCTCAAATTTTATCTTTCCTGGGGATCCTGCTGTGCAAGTAACTCAGGGAAAATGGAAATCTCTTTTCCATCCCTCTCATTTCAGTGAGGAATTGCAGAGAGCTCTGGGGAAGCCCCACTTAGAAGGGAGGCATCAATGAATTCAGAAGAAGAGACCTGAGAATTGGAAGGAAGATGAATCCAGTAAAAGTTACCGAGAGTGATGAAGTCTGCTGATTCCACTCCCCATACCTTGCATAGTCCCAAAACATGAGCCATGCCTGAGGTTTTTAACTTAAGTAGTAGATTCATTTGATCTGTGATGGATGAGTCTTCAATTTTAGATCACCAACATTTGGAAAGTTATCATGAGAAACCACTTGGTGAGAACATATATCACTTTGTTGTGCTATTGATAAAAATAGTCCTATCAAAAATGTAGTTGGGTTTTAAAACATTACAAATGTTTGGCAATATATATTTACCAGACTGAACAGGAGACCTAAGTAAAAATCATAGAGGTTTCAAATCATAGTGCCAAAGTAAAGTTGTTTTATCTGGCCCGCTAAATAGTTCTCGGAAGAAATTTGGCAAATTCTGGTTTTATGTAACATAACCTAGCATAATGACCACACCATTATTATTAGCAACATGTGTACTACACAAATGTACAAATAAGCTTGAATGAATAAAATAAGTTGGCTTTAATAAACAGGGAGACAGATGCACTCCATCATACCTTGCAGGCATTTCAAAACGTAGAATGTCCTGAACAACAGCGAGCATGTATTTATTCATTTCTTTGGGAAGCTCCCCAATAGAGAGCAGAATATTTTTTACTTCCATGTAGGATGGATTGTTGTTTAAAATGATAGTGGCTGCAGTAGTGCGTACAGTCTTTTCATGAACTTTATGATTCTGGTGGTATATCCTGTTCAAAGTCTTCTTCACCTGTTCAAAGATGTTCAAATTTAGAGCACACCTAGATTTTTGAAGTTGATATTGTGATAGGAATAGTTAGTGCTCTTAAAAATAGTCACGTGCTCTTATATTTCCCAGGGTTCTTTACGATTAGATTGGGACCATAGTTCTAGCCAACGGACCACAAACAGAATTGCTGCAGGTGATTTCTGGACTGAGACAGTTAAGAGCTTGTGTGCCTTCTCTCTCTCTTTTTACCACTATTGTAGTAAGCTCAGGGCCACATTTTCCCTTACGTTTGTCCCTTTCGTTAGGCATGGCATGAATGAGAAACTTCTCATAAGCTGAGATTTTGAAGCTCATTTGTTATTGCAGCATATCATGGCATTACCTAACTAATATCGATTTTTAACGATGGTACTGGGGAATGATGGCTCTAGTAACTGGTATTTCCCTACAATGAAGTCCCTCAGGATCTTTCCTTATCCTTTTTAAAAAAATTAATAAACTTCATTTTTTAGGGCACGTTTAGGTTCACAACAAAACCAAGCTGGAAGTATAGAAAGTTCCTCTATACCCCTTGCTTCTGGTCTCCCCCTGCCCAGGACACAAGCAACCTCCCCTTCCATTAGCATCCTGCTCCATGGTCGTGCATTTGTTACAGTTCACAGACTTATATAGACACATCATTGTCACCCAAAGTCCACAAGTTACATTAGGGAAACCTTTTCTTAAAACATTAACACCAAAGAAAATCTGCCAAAATGATGGCATTCTGTGGCAATAAATAATGGCAACAAATGATTTTGTTCATTATCAGCATTGCCTAACAATATGTGATGTGACCAGGGGAGGTTTTATACTAGGCATTTATAAATAGGTCTTTCAATTCTACCTCTCTCTGCTTTTTTCAATCTCCCTGAAATGTTGGCCTTGTTCTCAAGCATAGAGGAGTTAAACAACTCACCCAAGCACAAACAACTGGAAAAAATAGCCAGAATGTATAGGTCTGTCTCTGTCTCAAAAGCCCATGATGCTACCTGTCATGCTTTGCAGCCTACCAACTTTGACACAAAAGTGGTAGGAAGGTGCTCAGCAGCAAACTGGAAATATCATTCTCAGCAGGCAGCCCATCTTGAGGTTTAAAAACTTTTCTGTTCTAACCTAAGTTTAATTTAGATGGCTTCCTGAAAATGCAGCTATAGGAACCAACACAAGAATTCTTAAGCCAGGATATTTCAGTGTTGAAACATTTAACAGCATCTTAAAACTTATGGAAGTAAAGGTATTTCTGGAAAGAATTTGTTTCTTAAAATAAGAGGATGTGCTTCAATATTTATGCTTTAGGATACAGGACATTATCTATTCAAAATGTAAGGCTGCTTCAGAATAGCCTTAAATTCAGTTTAAGAATTATTTCTAAACAGGAAAGGGAGATCATTAGTTTGGGAAGGAAACGAGACTGACTTCGGAGAACTTCACACTTGACTCAAGTTTAGACAGGCTTCTTTTCCTTCTGTGAATGTTGCAAATACTCTCGGAATTTACCTCATCAGTTATGAAACGGACATCATATCTCTGGAGCGTGGTGGTGGCAAGGTGGCTGATGGGCCCTTCCCCTGCCTCTGCGTACTTCAGAAGGAGTGGGATGCCTTCCGGGAGCAGTGCATTCTTCAGAGACAGGAGGTACATCATGGTGTCCTCTTTTTTCTCTGCTCTTTCAAGTCCTCCCAGGATTAACTTCTTGGCTTCTACCACTGCCTAAAAAAAATCACATACCACCTCAGTCATATGTATAATCATATATTAAATAAGGCTTGGACAAGACTGGCTTCACTCTTGGGTCCAAGAAAACAACCCAAAGTGTTAGAAAGTTTTACACTGGTTGGCTGACTGAGATACACAATGAAAATTAACAAGTATACTTGATGAAGGTGTTGTGTTTTTTAAAAAAATGCATATGCTAAAATGCATATTCTTAAGAAGGAATGAGTACAATAATTGATATATCTACTTTTGAACACATTCTGAATGTATAAAGTCATTTTTAAGATTCCTTTGTGATTGGTTTGTCATAAAATTGCCTATTCATTGAATTTCTAAAGCAGCAATTAGATGGCACCTAAGTGATGCCACGTATATTTTCTTAAGTAACAATTTGGTGAAAGTACTAGAACTTGACCATAAGGTCTCATTCTAAATGTTTAAAAAGTACTTGTTTCCACTTGAATCCAATTTGATTAATTCTACTGTACAGTTCAAAAAATATTTCTCGAATGCCTTCTATGTGGCAAATACTTTTTTGAAAAGCTAGGTACTTTTCTGGCCTTGGGGAAAAAAAAGAATTGAGTATAAGTTAATAATTTAATGGAAAAGCAAATTACAAATGGAGACACCTAGATTCTGGTCTTTGCCATTACATATGTTTTAGGGGATTCAGTTTCATCTTTAAAGATTCTTAGGGTCTAATCCATCCATAGGGTTTGCAAATTCTGAAATTAGGCAGCAGGTACACAGACACACCCACATACAGTAGGGGAGAGAGAGAAAGAGTGGGAGATAGGGGTGGGAAAAGATATAAAATGTCCCCAAATAGAAGGAAAGATACTAAATTTCATGTGTAATCAGAGAAATGTTATTTCTCAACTATCAGATTGATTAAAAATTCAAAGGTTTGATAACATACTTTCCTATTGAGGCTATGGGGAAATGGGCATTCTCTTGCATTATTGGTAAAAGCATAAAATGGTACAATTCCTAAGGAAGATAATTGGCAAAAGCTAACATATCTGCATTTTGTTCCAGCAACCCTAGCCAACAATAAGAAAAAATCTCCAACAAAAAGAAAAAATATACCTAAATCATTCATCTCAGCATGATTTTTTTTAAAAATTTATTTATTTGTCAGATAGCGCAGGAGCGAGCACAGGCAGACAGAGTGGCAGGCAGAGGCAGAGGGAGAATCAGGCTCACTGCTGAGCAAGGAGCCCGATGTGGGACTCGATCCCAGGACTCTGGGATCCTGACCTGAGCCGAAGGCGGCCGCTTAACCAACTGAGCCACCCAGGCGTCCCCTCAGCATGATTTTTAATCACAAAATAGTAGAAACCACCTCATGACCATATGCAGGAAATTCTGAATACACTGGTCCATAGACATAGTGGAATACTAGGCAGTTATGAAAAAAAATGAGGAAGATCTCCAAGAATTGGTATGGGGTGATTTCCAGGATATACTGTTAAGTGGAAAGAATAAGCTACAAAAGAATAAATATAGAATGCTGTATTTTGTGAAAGAAAAAAGGGAAAACATATGTACATCTGCTTACTGTTGCAAAAAGAAACACAAGAAGGAGAGACCAAAAACTAATGACAACAGGTACATGGAAGAGGCAGGCGAGAAAGGGTGGAAGGGCTAGGAAAGGGAACGGGACCCCTTTGAGAATGTTTTTAAAACATAGTTTTGACTTTTGAACCATGTTAATATTTCACATATACAAGAACTAAAATTAAGTCAACAGGGATGGAAGATTGCCAAAAATGAATTCAAACAGAAACAAACAAACCTAAGTATATATCAAATATCATTAATTAATTAAACATAATTAAACAGAAGAGAATAACAAAGACTTGATGCAAGAGACTTAGAATATAGAACTCTTGACAGTACACATTTAGTGGGCTACCTCCTAAAAACAAAAGAGCTGTGATGAAGTCTTAAACTTTACTTAGTTTGACTTTTGTAGCAATACTGGTGTAGCAGTTCCAAAACTATTTTGTGTGTGTTTTAGGTTTGAGCAAATGAATTTTAATATATTGATGTTCTTGAACACCAAAGTTCTCTCTGTAGAAGGAAGATAAATGTATGGAATGGAAGGAAAGAAAGAAGCTTGTTGCATTGACTGGAATTAAAGATAGCAGTATGAACTCACCATCTAATAAGTATATATATATGTATTTTGTCCATCGTAAGGGCCTACATGCAACAGTATTCACGTAGTAAGAACTAAAAGCATTTAGGGGTAAAATGCCAGATGTCTGCAACCCACTCTCACATAGTTGAATCAAAATAGAAATAAATTTAGATAAAACAATGAGATAATGGAAATATGCAAGATCTTAAAAACTGGCAAATCTAGGTGAAGGAAACACAGATGTTACTGGAATTATGCTATTCTTCTTATTCTATCCTTTTCTGTAGGTTTGAATCTTTTCAAATACACATTTAAGGAAAAACGAAATTATGATGCAAGGAGGTCAAGACATAACAAAAAACTAACAAGAAAAAGAAATAGGGGACTTTGTACTCAGTGAGTAAACTTGTCTAGCTGTCATTCCAACTACCACGGGGTAGGCAAGATATTTCATGTTAGTAAATGCTCAAAAACTTTAGCACTCGATAGGATGGCAGGTACCTTTTGGGCAGTTAGAGCATTGTATGCCCAGTAAATACTCTAAATTTTTGCTGAGAGTACATCATTTTCTTTCTATTCATATGTCCTCAAACTAAGCTATAGGTAGATGAATATTCCACAGCAGAACACTGAAACACAAACGTGAACATTTACAACAATCCATCTGGTGGTTAATTATCTTCAAAGATGCATTTTTTAAAAAGTTGCCCCAAGATATTAACAAAATTGAATGACAGTGAAAGGGGATAATCTTAAGCTCCCTACAAGATAACTTGAAAGACGTGATGAGAACTTGGCTATCCTGTTTTCAGCAAAACTTTACATTTAATCCTTTGTTCAGTTTCCTTCTTATTCTAATTCTACTCTCTCCCAAGGTTGCAGCCACTCTGTTCCTGGCCCTAACTCCTCTTCTGGGCTGCAGGTGGCTACGGCCATCTGTCTTTTGGACAATTCAACTTGGTGACCCAGAGGATTTCAAAATTAACATGGCAAAAACAAATTCATAGGTCTACCCACCTCCCAGTCCCAAACTAGGTTCTATAAACCATGCTAGTACCACACCTAGTACCCTGCCCTGGAGCCTTACTAGTCACCCAGCTTCTTACTCTCTCACACTCCCCACATCCCATCAGTCATTGAGTACTATTAAATCTACCTCCTAACTGACTCTTGAATCTGTCTCCTTCTCTCACTTTACTAATTCTTTACTAATACTTGTTGTTGCAAATATTTCCAATCAGATCTCACTGGCTCTAATCCAGTCAACAGCTGGTCCCTGTACTCTGATTCTTTCTAAATAAGAAAAAAAAATCTGAGCATCTCATTCTCCCTGTCTAAAAACACACCATTCTCCCCTCTTTCTGCAGAGTGATAGCTGGACTCGTTAGCCTCTCATTAATAAAGATCCAACTTCTTTTCTCTCTTCCCTTCTTTCCTGTAGCTCTACTCTCACCTATCTGCCCCACTAATATGAATACTTTGTGCTCCAGCTCCACAGAATTTCTCACTGCTCTCATGTATACCAGACTCATTTTGACTACGGGCCTTTTCATGCATTGTTATATTTCTCCTAGAATGTCCTTCATTCCATACTATCATCTTTTTACCTAAAAAGCTCTTCTAGACAAAGCTCAAATACTACTATTTTGGTGAAACCTTCCCCAGCAACTCCAAACAGAATAGTTTGCTATATATTCTGTATTCTCAGAGCAGTTTATTTATATTTCAATATTATTTTTTGTTTGTATTTGATAAATGGACTGGGAATTCTCTGAGGATGGTAGAATATTCTATGTATCTTTATATTAAGTGACTAATAATAATAAGCACAGAGTAGATACTTATTAAATTCTGCTGAATGGATGTTTCATATATGAATTCTGTCTTTAGTCAAGATATTTGATATATGATTACTGAAGTAAATCAGCTATTCAAATAATTATAGAAATTGAAAAAATATATAAGAGGTCATAGTTCTATGATGTCATAGAAGTAATACAAATTTGATCTCTGCCAGAACTCAACAGGCTGATATTCAAACATTTTCAATGCCATTTCTTTTTTTTAGTAATCTTCCTCATATTTAATTTATATTCTAGTTTAGGTTGCCTCTTTTGGCACTATTTCAAGAAGGTTCTCCCTATTATTTTTAAGAGCAAGCACTCAGCAAGGAAAATAATATAGTGATGTCTTTTTTGAGAGAGAAGAAAAATGCTGACTAGAAGCTGACTGTATAATAAATGTGGACCAAAAAAAGATTTTTTTATATATTCAGCATCTTTAACCTATTTGCATTATAGAAAGATAGGCTGCTTTGGATATTAATCCATTTGGATTTTCTATATCTAGTTATGCTTACAAAGTAAGGTTTTGGTTTTCTATGAGAAAGATGTTAAAATTAATAGTCCACTCAGACAAATGGACAAGCTTTGAGCAAATGAACTGAAAAACAAAATGTAAAATTCTGGATAATTAGAAGTAACTAAATTCCCTCCATCAAAACTCAAAACTGCACACCACACTTATTATAAAGCTCTCCTCAGGGCACCTCACTCAGTCAGTTAAGGATCTGACTCTTTGTTTCTGCTCAGGTCATGATCTCAGGATTGTGAGATCAAGCCCTGCATAAGGCTCCATGCTCAGTGTGGAGTCTGCTTGGGATTCTCTTCCCCTCTCCCTTTGCCATTTCTGCTCGTACTCTCCTTCCCTCTCTAAAATAAATAAATAAACCTTTAAATGAAAAGTTCTCCTCAGGGGCCTGGGTGGCTCAGTGGGTTAAGCCTCTGCCTTTGGCTCGGGTCATGATCTCAGGGTCCTGGAATCGAGCCCTGCATCAGGCTCTCTACTGGGCAGGGAGCCTGCTCCCCCCTCTCTCTCTGCCTGCCTCTTGGCTTACTTGTGATCTCGCTTTCTCTTTCTCTCTGTCAAATAAATAAATGAAATCTTTTAAAAAAAAGAAAATAAAAGGAAACTTCTCCTCTAGGAGCTAGCCCTAGAGTCTAATATTTTTCTGAGAAAAAGGACTATACCATACATGCCATTGAAAGCCACATATGTAGTGGGCACTCAATAAACATCTGTTGGTGAGGGAGTAATAGACTATTCACTCTTTAGGAAATATTTGTTGAACATTATCTATGCATCAGCTATTATTTTAAGCAATTGGTATTAATAAGACAAAGATCCATTTCTGAATGGAGCTTACATTTCAGTGAGAGAAATAAGCAATAAATGTCATGAATAAATGAGCTGTAAAGTATGCTACATGACAATAATTGCTATGAAATAGAGACAGTGGAGTAGGGTAAGGGAGATTGGGAGTGCTAGTGATAGGCAACCCAGTGAGTATGACATAGAAAGATCTGGAACTGCACAACACATGAGACTGGATTTGCACTTACTTTGAGTTTGCAGCCTTCATTCTGACACAGTTTCCTGACGAGGGCCCCAGCGATGATCATAACAGTTTCTCTGATGTCATTGCTCCCAAAGGAACCTTTGAACTTACCCTATTAGCCAGAGTAATTGGTAAACAGAGGTAAAGTAGGTTATCAAAACATTTAAGCATTTCCATGGGACATTTTTAGAAATATTTTTTTCAAGAAGCAAAGTAACCAATGTCTAAGGAAAATGTTTTGTTTTCCTTGATAGCAAATTCAAAATTTTGATTTGGGAACACATACAAATTCACTTTCTAACTTTGAATTGAAGAGTTAATAGAATATCTTCTCTCCAGGTCTTCTTAACATGAGTCTATGAACTCCCGAGGGGTTTATGGACTGTGTTCACTGTGTCAGTGAACCAAAAAAATAGTCTTTAAAATTTTGCATATGGGAGAAGAGGAGCTTCATGGCTTTTATCAGGTCCTCAAATGGTCCCATTTTTCCAAAAAGATTATGAATTATTCCACTAGATTGTAAGTGGATAAGTGCACATTTTGTTTTCAAATCTTGGACCCAAGTGAAGTCTAGCTTTTGTTTCCAATACAAATTTTTTAATATTGGAAGAATTGTATCTCTTCAACATATTGTATATTAAATGCCAAGAAGAATTTTGAAGTCAAAACAAATCTTTTAAAATCAATTTATGAAGCATAACCAAGAGTCATCGCCTCTGAAATTTTGTTCTACGTCATATTATATAAGTGAATATAATCTTTAAATATCCTTATAATACAGTTTATGTTATTTTAAAGGAATTGCTAAGAAGACACTATGTGAAACAGTTTACTACAGTTAATGGATTAATGGATAGAAAATAATCCAGTCATTGCCTAGATTCTTAATGAACTTTTTAGTAGCTGAGAACCTTTATTTTCCCAGTGTTCATTTGACTTACAATGAGGGCTCTCAGGAGTTCTTCATCGGGATGGGAGGCAAATCCACAGGCATAGAGAAACCTCTCCTGGAGGATAACGCTACTGTCACTTTTGAAATCCAAAAAGTCCAAAATGGCATCTAATGAGTCTGAAGTCTGAGCAGAGGTGACAGCGTCCACCAGTTGAGGCCTACAAAAAAAGGAGAGTCATGGATATCAATATTTATTGTGTTTAAGGAATTATTTAAATCTCTACCATTCACAGACTCTCCATTGATTTGAGTTTCCTAAAAAAGTGAACATTTTTAATATAAACAAAAAATGATGGGGTCCCTGGGTGGCTCAATGGGTTAAGCCTCTGCCTTCAGCTCAGGTCATGATCTCAGGGTCCTGGGATCGAGCCCCCATCAGACTTTCTGCTCAGCGGAGAGCCTGCTTCCCCCTCTCTCTCTGCCTGCTGCTCTGCCTACTTGTGACCTCTCTCTCTCTGTCAAATAAATAAATAAAATCTTTAAAAAAAATAAAAAATGAATAACTTCCTCAAAAATACTCCCCATTTTATTTTAAACCTTTCCATTAATGACTCTCTAATTCAATGTATACTCAGAATATAGAAATTAATTTTACTGTAATAGCCTAAACCAGACCTAATTTAGAAATTTATATGTCAAAATTATACATGCAAAATTATAAATTAGGTTCAAATCCTTTTCTCTATGAGTATACTCAGAGTTATTGATCTCAAATACTGATTCTATTGTCTAATTAGCTTTGCAAATGTACACATTTCTCAAATGCCTAACTCAGGCAGTATTATTTAAAGAAAAAATGGGAAATACTTTTAATTTTAATTTACATCTGAGGGAGAAGATGTTGTTCATTTTTTCTAAAATTAAAAAATACCATGGTATAGTTACCATGCTCATATTCAATGTTCAGCCATAATGGCTATGTGTGGACAGAGTAGACCTCCTAGAGGCAAGTTCTAATTACATACACCAGTTGTCAGGAATCTAGTTGAGCCTGGGATGCTAAAATTTCTGAAACTAGTTGTCATACTGATGAATATATTACAAATGTAAGTTTTTTCCATGTCATATAAACACACCATACATGTGTTTAGTGCTTTATACTTAAAAAAAAACAAACAACAACAACACTTGAACTCTATCATTTTGTTCCTATCAAAAACCTAGCAGTGAATGAAGGAAAGACTGAGAAAGAATACTTATTAGGTGCCTATTACACAAGTACTGAACCAGAAATTTTAGATGTGCAACTTCTCTTTCTCTTTCATTTCTTTGTCTGTAAGACAGGGCTAAAAATAGTGGCTACCTTAGAATTATTGGGAGGATTAGATTACATAATCTATGTAGAGTACTTAAAACACTTGATAAATATATGCTGTTAATAATACAATTATTTCATTTAACCCATGAGACACCTCTGTCAGTTTAGTGATTATATTCCCCCTTATATATGAGGAAACAGACTCAGAGATGTTAACAGCTCCTAGCTATTAAGTGTATAGCTGAGGTTGGAACTCAGGTTTTTCTGACTCTGGAATCTTTTAAATACATTAGTATTTCCCAAAGTGTTGTTTTTTTGTTTGTTTGTTTGTTTTTCTATGTGATTCTAGTCCTATGAAATGCTATAAGGAAAGGGATCTTCAAGATTATTTAAGTTTAGAAAATGTTTAAGTAAACTTATATGTAATAATTTACAATTGAAGATGTTGAAAATTTCTGCAGCCAAGAGAATTATTTAATTTGGTTTCACCCAGCATTTTTCTAACTCAGGTGCTCACAGAATTATCTCCTCTTGGCATACATGGTAATATTCTGCAAATTACAAGGTACACACAACGGACACTTTGAGAAATGTTATATTCCACCACCCTGTCTTCCAGTATGCTATAATAAATAGAAGGAATCATTCTTCGTATTATACAGACATTAGAAGTGAGGATTGGAGAGGCTAAAAGTAAACAATTTGCTCAAAGATTGTATGCTCTTGGAGGTCAAAATTAAAAACCAGGTCTTGGGGCGCCTGGGTGGCTCAGTGGGTTAAGCCTCTGCCTTTGACTCAGGTCATGATCGCAGGGTCCTGGGATCGAGCCCCACATCAGGGTCTCTGCTCAGCAGGGAGCCTGCTTTATCCTCTCTCTCTGCCTGCCTCTCTGTCTACTTGTGATCTCTGTCAAATAAAAAAAAAAAACAAACTTTAAAAACCAGGTCTTCCAAAATTAAAAATTTGCCTGGTGGCTCAGTCAGTTAGGTGTTGACTCTTGATTTCTGTTCAGGTCATAATCTCAGGGTCCTAGGAATATGCCCCATGTGGGGCTCCCTGCCCAGTGTGGAGTCTGCTTGAGACTCTCTCCCTCTGCTCCTCCCCCTGCTCACACACTCTCTCTCTCAAATAAATAAAAATTAAAAAAAAACACCTAAACAAGGTCTTCTGATTTTAGTTCATCCTAGTATCCTTTCTATTATACTATGTTACCTATGGGTTCATATTATATAGCACAATATTACATAAATATGAATACCCCTTGCTTTTCCAAAGTTTGTGTTAAGCTACTTTGCTTTTACAAAAGACCTACATTAGTACCTGTTTTTGGTAACCAAAAGAAATCTGAAGAGGATTTTTGATTTTACAAAAAAAAAAAAAAAAAAAGGTTAAAAACGAAATAGCTTTGAACATGTTTTGTAGCAAGCCCATTATAGAGGTAGTATGCCCCCTGAACAGCAAGTATGGCCACACCAATCCCCTTCCCTGGGACCTATACTCAGCATCTCAACATCAGGCCACCATAGCTTAGAACTGTATCTATGAGCATCTGGGCTATATCTCCATTTATTTTGTATATCCATTTGCAAGATGTGTTCTAAGGTATCAGAAAAACCTAAGAGAGATTATTTTTTTTGGTCTGGAAATGCTCAAAAATTTTCCATGTAAATTAATGGTAATTCTTTGCTTAACACCATTTGGGGTTACAAAAGGTTTCATAAGAAGGCTTCACTTTTGGGTAGCAGAAGAAACCTGTAATCTGATTTAGAAACTACATCATGAAATTATCCAAATAATTGCTATCTTAAGGTTTTTAGGATACAAATAAGGTTAAAGTTTAATTCAATCTCTATTCTAAACTAATACCATTTTTTTTAACTTTTCTTGTCAGTATCTTTGCCTTTCCTATAAAGGCAAAAAAAAAATCACCCTACAAATATATTTTAAAGTTCTATGATTAAAACAGGAGTCTGAGAATCTCTGATTTTGTGTATTTTTTCAACTTCTTGTTTAAATATTTATTTTTTGAAGAGAGCAACCAACTCTGGTTAGTCATATGGAATTCCTATCAATTTTAAAAGTGTCCTCGAGGCAAGTAAATAACAAATAGAATCAAGAATGAACAACTTCTTTAAAAAAATCTCAATTCTCTTCTTGGAGAATCTTTGAACTCAGTGACTACAGCTACTGGTACTGTGTGTATGTTTGTGTGTGTGTTTGTGTGTGTGTGTGTGTGTGTGTGTGTGTGTTGGCCAATTTCCATTTTTTATTATGTTAATGGCTAGTTTTGACTGTCAAATTAGTTGAGCCACTTTCTGTGTCATTAGGGTAATTAGTATCATACAGCTGAATTTGTATGTACAAATTCTATGTTACAGACAAAAACCACTTGCATTTACAAAATAAATCTGAGAATTAAGTCAACTCTCTTTATTATGCATGTCAATGAATCACACTTTCAGCAAACATTCAAATAATGCACAGATCCTTTTGACTATTTGACTATTTCCCTAGTTCTCAATTTTTCTATATAAAAAATGGTTTTGATGGGTATGATCTTTAATAAAATCATATTTTTCAATGAAAAGTCATACTCTTTTTCTGTTTTTATAATCAACTCCAGAATCTTTTCAAATAAATTAATAGGTCCACATATATGGAGGCAGCACATGCATCCTGGGGTCAAGATGAAGCCCAGCCCTCCCTCATCTATGTACCAATTTAGCCCTTACTTAAACTCATAAACATTCAAAAAATGTTCATCTGACTCACTGCCAAAACCTTTTTCTCACATATTTATGGCCAAGTGATTGTTAAATCACTGTATCGTGGCATAACTCTTTGATAAAAATGCAAAACAACACAATAATTGATTTGGAAGTTGGGCAGTTGGTTAAAAGGGGTCTTTCTTGCTTAAGAAGAACCCAATAACCCAGAAATGCTTTTCTACAGACAACCCCGCACCAGATTCGGGAACTTACAACACTTCCTTGCTTTCAGCCTTGAGAATCTGGAGGATCTCTTCTCTTCTTGCTGTCCGGAGATGCTGAATAAAGGTCAAGAAGCTTCTGACAGCCTCAGCCTTGGAGAGGTTGTCAGGCTGCAGGTGCTTTCTGGTCGACTGCCAGTGCTCCGCCAGCTGCAAAGAAACCGGGCTGCAGGCTCATACCCCGTTCAGGATTCTGAACATCTGCATTGTCAAGGGACGCTCTCCCCAGAAAGAAAGCTTGCCTTGTAACTGACAAGCAAAAGAAGCTTTTTGTGTCTTACCTCCATATCCCTGATTGCCACCTGCACCCTCACATTCCTGTGACTCTCAGAGACAAATCTAGAGGCCTCCTGAGCCCCTGCATGATTCCTCTGCAAGAGGACCATTTTTGTCTGTTAGTACTTAGCTCCAAAGAACTGAGGCTTCCGGGCCTATAAGGTCATTTGTTACACCAAGGGAATTAGACCCAAGGCCAGGTTTTGACGACCATCCTGCAATTGTGCAGAATTTTCTTTAAGGGCAGGAGATATTGGAAGAGGAGGAAACATAAAACTGCTGAATAACTGTGTCGGGTTTCTTATGTACTGGGACCTCACTGAAAATTAGTCT
This sequence comes from Taxidea taxus jeffersonii, assembly GCA_003697995.1. NCBI lineage: Eukaryota > Metazoa > Chordata > Mammalia > Carnivora > Mustelidae > Taxidea > Taxidea taxus. The sequence goes on from ML107770.1 coordinate 27,808, forward strand.
TTGTAATAACTTGAGCTCCCTATTCTATCTCTTTATTTTATTGTTTTTATGAAATGCAATGTTTAACTATGCTAAGGTCTGAACGGTTCATTATTTGCATGTAAAGTAGAGTAGTATTTAGATGAAAGTAATTCTCATACTATTGTTATTCTATTATGATTTTAACAATAGTAAATAATTCTAATTAGTGACATTCTTGCTTTGAAATATGCTAAATAATTGATTTTTCATAGTTTACCACTTTTCCCCTCATTGTTTAATCCTGTTAGTGACCTCCAGCTCTCTAATTCTGGGGTAATCAGCATTCTACTAATATTTAAATTATTCACTCCTAATAAGCAATAGACACATATTTTCTTCTTTTCAGATCCTTTTTGATTATCTAATCTTAAAAGGATATTCCAAAGCAAAATTCCAACTATTCTTAGCTAAACACCTACTGGGTCATTTCTGAGGGCAGAGAGCATACTAGTGTGAATTCAGATTCTTTTTCTTTAAAGGGTTGCAGTGGCGACAATGTACTGAAATTGCAAAAGCAATTCCTCAAAGACAAAAACCCTTCCTACAGTAATTAAGAAGTAATTATCAAATCTAAAAATGGCTTATAATTTTTAATAGCCATGGGGAGAGAAATTAATAGCTCATAGCATTAAAAAAGATGATTGGTTTCATCAGTCACTTTCCTAAATAATTTCCACCTTCATATGACACATTATGAAATTTACTCTGGAACATTAACTGGAAGAAAAACAAATAAAAAATGAGATTTGAGAATGATGATTCTTACTTTTTGTTTTGTCCTAGTTCAATTTTGATAAATTTGAGAAACTAGCAATGACTTAGTGTCTTATACTTCAAGCAAATTATGATATTAGTTCTTGATAATTCTACTTCTCTGAATGCCAATAATATCCAAGGGAATGGCATTTTCTGGTAGCTACCAACAGAGCATGAAGCCAAGGGTTTGTTCTCCTGACAAGAGGCTAAGTATTAGGAAATACTGGACCTTAACATCCTATATACAGCCATCATCACAACTGACTCATGCAATAAATGAAATTTCTCTTCATTGAACTTAAAATGTTATGATGACCTATGCTTTGCCTTGGAGATGTGCTATGTCATTTCTGTCTGCAATAGTAAGGGAGTTGGGGCAGGTAAAGAAAATTTTCCTAATTTAGCAGAGAGCTCAGTATCCTTTTTTAGTCCTTACTTCAATACCTGGAACACTGAGCTCTGTAAAATATTTCACCTGAGGACTGACTGCTACTCAGTGGTAGAACTTTTAGGATTCAGATTCCTGTCCATGTTCTTCACACTACATGCTTTCCCCAAATTTCATTAGGCCCTTTACTGCATTCTAGGTATTACTATTCAGAAGCTTCCCTTAAGTCATAACATTTTTATTTTGAAATGAGTGGACGATAATTATTAGTTAATTACTGTTGGATTACACATCATCTCGGGTGCATATCCTTAAGTGCTAGTGCCATTAGAATTCAGTGGTGGCTGGTAGCTCTTCATAAACTTTCTTCAAAGAATTAACTGAAGCTTCCATTGGAGACAAAAGAAAAATTGAATTTTAAGCCATGATTATCCCCCTATCTGACCACCCCACGCAGTTGTTAACACTTACAGAAGGGCATCCTTTACACTCGCTCTGGAAGTTCTGTCCCACGATGGGAAGGGCCCTGTACTCTGAATCAACAGCTTTAATTATGGCTGCAACCTGCTTTCCAGGTATCAGTCTTGGGCCTGCTTCAGTGGTCTTCAGCTCTAATTTCTGCCTGCACAACCAAGGAAGAGAAATACCACATTAGCAGCTTTCTTTTGAGTGAACAAGCTACTGATTGCCATTCTTTTGGCAAACCAGATACTAATTTATTCACACTATGTGAGTCCGTGTCTTTCAAACTGCAGAAACCTCAAGATAATTATGAAATCTTCCTGGAACAACAATTTTACTCAAGGGCTTCAAAATCTGGGTCTGGATTTAAGAGAATACAGGGAAGAAAACTTGCTCGGATGCTGAAGAAGATACATGCTGTCACTTCTTTTAAATTTAGCCCTGCTTTCTGAAAATATCATCCATACAACAATTTATTAACTAAGATAATTAGGAAATCGTATTTACTGAAAATGGCTTCCATGATATTTTTTGCCTGAAATGCTTTCTCCCATCAAGATGTAGACTCTGCATGACTATCTTTGATCCTGGGCAGGACTCTGTGATTTTCCCCAACTAAGAGAGAGACAGTGGAAGGAAACTATGTGACTTCTAAGGCTAAATCTTAAAAAGAAAATTCAGCCTTCATCTGGAATGCCAGCAGCACATATCCCTTTGGAGACCTGAGCTGCCATGTACAAAACGTGACTGCCTGAAGCTGCCATTTTGAGAGGCCACATGTTGATAAAGAGAAATGCTTGGGGAACCGTAGTAGTTTCAGTCTTCCCAGTCCAGATAGCAAAGAGGTGAGGGAGCAACCTTTGAACCAGCTCTGGTCAGTGACTGCCACTGCAGAATAGAGGCCAACCAAGGCATGCCTCGCTGAGCCAAGGCAAGAGCCAGAATTCTGAGAAAGAATAATAAAACGACAGTTGCTTTTTGCACCACTAAATTGGGAGTGTTTTGTTGTAGGGCAGTGGAAACCTGATAGACCTGATAAGTAATTTAAAATATTTATTTTATGCGAAAATACATGAAAAGAATATGGTGCAAAGCAAAATGCAAAATTTTATCCAGATGAGACTTCAAAAGAATTTTCAAGCATTTATGGTGTGAAGCACTTCTCCCAAGACTTTGCATCCACTGCACTCTGATATTAGAGCTACTTCAGAGAAAGCATTTGACAAGTGATGGTATAAGATAGAATATATTTAATACTAGGAAATCTTCTAAATTAAAATCTGAAAATAACATATACTCTGGATTTGAAAATTCTAGTCCTTAAGCCCCTGAGAACTTCTAACCAGAGAAATTTTCTCACACTGAAATAATGGGCTTGAATACAGTATTATAAATCAAAAATACAAAAATCCTGTCATATCACTTTACAATGGAATTTTTATGTGTTTCTTCACAACAACAACAAAAATCTCAAAGAGAGAACAAGAAAATGCCACCACTTTTTAACCTTACCATTGGCAAGATCTGACAGAGAAATTAGAATATAAACCAGAATGAATCAAGTAGTTTGCCTTTTTAAAATGTATATCGATTCAATAAATGATTGTTACAATTTTAAATGAAATTCTATTAAAAAACAGTATTTACTGTATGCCATATATTATTGTAGATGACATGAAACTAATGGTGAATAAGATATAATCACAGTTCTCAAGAAGCTAACAGTCAAAATGAGAAAACTCTCTCTATATAATAAATACATATATAAACATATGTACATTTAACATTTCTAACATGTATATTTAAAAGCCAAATATAATATATCAAAGAATAAGAAAGAGAATTTAAATTTCCTCATTATCTTACTTTGATACTATATTGCCTGCAATGGTCTGTAGGAAATTCATCCGAAAAGCATGTGTCTCTTCTGCGAACACAGCTATAACAAAGCTGTCTTCTATCTTATAGGTAGTAGCAGATGTGGCTTTTGAAGTGACACCCAAGACCTAAATAAATAAATACATAAATAAATAAATATCTGTAGTTGCAACAATCAGCTTTTTATCTCTGAATCAAGTCAAATAGCACACTCTCTTCTAATTTTCAAAAGAGCTTCCTCTTAATACCTTTCCTTCACCACCCAAACTTGTAACATATGAAAATAAACCTTTTCATTTGGTATGTCTGAAACAATACCCTAAACTAAAAATTATAAATGTTCCCCAATTATTTGTTACCTTATTCTTCTATTATTTTAAATTAATCTCTATAAAATATGATTATTTGGATGCCTTAAAAAATGTGATATTGGTCATACCTGATTTGAGGTTGTAAATCCAGACCTCTCTATTTTGCATGAATCCAAGGCCTTAATTTTGGTCACTTTGTCCTGATGAGCCTGGTATGTCACCTTACAATCCCCAGAGATATCTACCTAAAAAGAAAAGTAAAAATACATCTTTAAGGATTTTCACATGGGCCACTTAAATTCCAGTGGGAAGTGGACTGAAAACTGGGGTTCCTGATATTGTGATGGGGGGCTGCTTTTTTGCCCAGGCTGACAAGACCAAAGGACAGGAAGAATTCAATGTTTCCTGAAGCATGTGGATTCTTTTTCATCCTCTTTTGTTGGGTCTTACGAGAACCTTCTATTGCTCCATTAATAATAAAGGATTTCCTACTTCTCTTCAACATCTAGGAAGAATTGGACAAATGACCTGGTCATAATCAAAACCTCTGGTAAGTGGATAATTATGTGGGAAAGGGATCTGACTTTTAATGCTGTATCTAGATGTGAGTATGGGCGTGCACTCGCTCTTTGACTAGCTGAATTAGAAATCCTTAAAAACTTGTGGGATTAATTCAACTCATTATAAGTCACATTAACAATTTGAGTGTGGGCAAATGTATGTCTGTACAGACTCTTTAGCTTCTCTGTCCCTTCCCTTTGGTCTCAACTGGCACCACACGTGGCCTTTATTCTAGTAAACTACCCAATATTCCCTTGGCCCAGCCCTGCCAATTAGATTTTATCACCATTCGTGGGTTGGCTGAATTCAGAACAGGTAACTCAGACTCAGCCCCACCTTTGACTCAAAGTGTGATACTGGGAGAGACACTTAACTTCTCTAGTTTAACCCCAGTTTCTTTCTCTATAAAATGAAGGGGGTTGATATAGACCTCTGGTTCCCCAAACTGACAATGCATCCAAACTCCCTGAGAAAACTGTTATAATACATATGCTCAGGTCCTCCCTGATCTATTGAATCAGAATCTCTGTAGGGAATCCATATCTTAAATAAGGTCCCCATGGGATAGTGATGTACAGTGATGCCACTGAAATGCTCCCCAATGTCTTCTGCACCTCTGCCATTTAGTCATTCTGCAAGTCTCCTTAGTATAATAGATTCGAATTTCCTTCACCCTGTATTTGGGTACAAATTGGGATAAATTGCAATCTGTTTCACATGTAGATGAGACTTAACCACCCTAGTCACCCTTTCTGAGCATTACCATAGTAGTAACTTTTTTTACTGAATTTCTTAAAATAGAAATCCATATGAGCAATTTCTGTAACTATTGACAAATAATATACTGGATCCTTAATATTAGTAAGTACCTCGTTGGTGGTTCCAGAACTTAACTGCATCTGAAATAGGCTAGCCAGTCCTCTCTTGAGATTCTCTATAGCCACCGGTTCATTTGGATATGAATAGAAATCTTTGACCTGGGGTAGGGGGGAGACAAACATATATGAAGCAAAAATGCATCATTTATCAATTTGGTTAAATAATTAGCAGGAAAGATCAGATTTTCACCCTTATCAATCTGGAAGACAGAGTGATCTGTTACTCCAAAGTTGGGATTTCTTTTTTTGTAAAAAGATGTTGTTTAAGTTTCTACGAAGCTAGACCATGAAAATATAAAACTTTGGGAGACAGATAATTAAGGCTCTGAACACGATGGGCATAGACTAGGGAAGAAAAGAGTGCACTGATTTAGACTGGGATTTCTGTGAAAGCAAGAAGGATTGCCCAAGGAAGGAAAATCAGGAATATTTTCTTTGAACATATCAATATGTTCCCTACCTGCAAAACTGCTTGAAACAAAAATGAACCAATGTTTAAAACAAAGAAATCAGTTCTGGGAAGACAATATCAATTAACATACTTGATACTCATTAGCTAGGACAACTTCTAAGGGCTATGACAAGGGCCTACACATGGCCATAAAGTCCATGGACAAAATTCCACAGGGGTGATTTTCTCTGGCCCTCCAGAGCATTCATGTAGACCCTGGATATAAGGAGACAGAGATGGTTGGAGGATTTGAGGTTGAGATTGCTACCATTGCATGCCCTGACACGGGCACTGCTTTGAGTCCCTTCAGAGATGAGGTTGAAATGGGGAGGATGACTGTGATTTGTCTGTAATAGTCAATGGCCTAGCTTTGTTTTATCCTTGACATTTATAGGCCCAGGGGTGATAACAATGTCTCATACCATTTTGGTAATTTAGGTCATGTTTAAGAAACAAGAATAAAAATACAGAGAATTTTCTGGAAGGTATGTCACTTTTCTCCCTGTATAAACTCCAAACACCTCACACAATTTAGAAGTAGAGCATGGATATGGCTTCTTTGTAAAAATCCTCAAGGTCTATGGTAATTATAGCTGAGCATTCCTACTGGAAATATCCTGAATGCCTTCCTATTCTCTTTAAAACCAACCATGATTTCTCAAGTAAAACAGAAAGCTCAGTAATTACATAATGAATTCAATTAATACCAATCGAACAATTCAACCTATATGAAAACTCTCTCACACCTTAGAAGAGAATATTTGGCCTGACTTAGCCAAACAAGTGCCTCAAATCTCTATTTTTATTTTCTACATATACTCTGCCTAGCGACAAATTTACTAGGTACTTTATCCAGCAATCAATTTTAGTCATTATACTGAATGAACCTATAAATGCTGGAATTGTGTTTGTCCAGGTTAAAAAGGAACTGGAATGGTGACCTCAGCATCTGAAAATCCATGGTATCATATTCTCAAACAAAGCACTGGCAATTTCTCAAATCTAAGGCTGAGTTTCTGATGTTCTATTTTGTAAACTGGGTCTTTTTTCCTTTTCAGAATTACAGTGTAACTTCCTTTTCAAATTTCTGGAAGCATATCTCCAGATATCATGATTATTAAAGGTTCATAAGTGGGTCGCTTAAACCCAAATACAGCCAGAAGGACTCACATGGTGGCAATACACATAGCCTATGACCTGTGATTTTTGTGGCTTTAGTCTTAAGTACTTCAGAACGCAAAGAGGAGCCATTAAATGGTGAAAACACTTGTATGGTCATCAGTATCCTCACTTTCCTTCCAGGCTATAAAATGTGCCTGAAGTACTTATATAAAGTTTTACTTAAAATTTCAGGCAACCTAGTTCTCTTATTTAATCTCTGGACTACAGAAAAGATTAAATGCTCTTTTATCAATGGCCCATGCCTATGGATCAAGCTTTGATCTTGACTGCTAGATCTCTAAGAAAATGATATTAGCAACTTTTTTTCCCTAACAGATTGAACAAGGTAAACTGGAAGACAAAAAGAGATTTTTTTTCATTCTTCTATTAATATTTATTGTTTCCCTAAAACTAGGAAGGTAGACAAATCTGGTTTTCCTCACTTGTATGGCTGCTATCTTTAGGGCCTAAATACTGTTCTTTTAGTGCAGACCAAAGAGAATCAAAGTAAAGACAGCTCTGGTATCCATATTAGCTAAACGCCAAACTGTTAGAATTGAGTAGGCTCTCAATAATATAGTAAGTCAGAACTTTGTAGTTCAATCCATTTGGCTGTCACAGCAATAATCTTAAATTCAGGGACGCCTGGGTGGCTCAGTTGGTTAAGCAGCTGCCTTCGGCTCAGGTCGTGATCCCAGCATCCTGGGATCGAGTCCCACATGGGGCTCCTTGCTCGGCAGGGAGCCTGCTTCTCCCTCTGCCTCTGCCTGCCTCTCTGTCTGCCTGTGCTTGCTCTCTCTCTCTCTAACAAATAAATAAAAATAAATAAAAAAATAAAAATAATCTTAAATTCATTATTTTGCAACAGGAACCAAGTAAGCTTTATTACATTCAGGCCATAAAGCTGATTTTCTTCATTCAGTTCTGAAATGAGCTCTGAACATCTGAGAGCACAGGACTCTTATCTAATTTCACAGTACCCACAGCTTCCGGAAAGCAACAGTAATACCAGCTAGTTACAAATTAAGTCTTAAACCCAAGGAAACCAAACATAGAGGAAGATGGGTGAGTTGTGGAAAAGGAGATGCAGTGCCTATTTTTGTCAAATTTTGAGGGCCAATTTTGCCTTGGAATTCATAGGGATTCATCATACTCTTTTTCATGGGGAAAAAAAAATGTTTCCATGCATCCCCTTAATTTTTACATTCTTTAAAATAAGAGAAAGCAAAATTCCATTAACTGGCCCAAATAGCAAAAATAGACAAAAAGAATCCCAGCAAACATTTTATTTAATCTACTTAGCTGGAGCTATGTCTCTATATACATCTTTGTTATACATATCTAACAGAGTATAGCTAGGCAATGACAGGTTGGAAAACAGACAAGTGAAGATATATGTGAAGAATTGAAGGCTTTCAAGATGTCCTATTTCTTATGTATGTCTGAAGGAGCCAAACTGCCAGATTCAGGGAACAAATCAATGCCTAGAAACAACACAAATAAAGGGCCATCTCAGCAGCCACAAGGTTAATTTAATCAATAGAGACAGTGAAAACCAGAAATGGAAATCTGGTAATTATCCAGTTAATTGGATTAGCATTTCAGACCCAAAAAAGGATCCATGCATCTTTTGCTTGTCAGTGTTAATCAACTTAACCAGGAAACTGTTATGTTTCCAACTTCACTTATGATTTGTAGACAAAACTAGAGCCATGCCCAAACACCTATATAGGGAAGATGAGTGGGCATGGAAAAAAGATTATATGCAATAAATATGCATCTGAGTGTTTTAATGGGCTCTCGTTTATAATGCAAATGTAGGAGCTTAAAACAGGGGCTCCGCAAAGACAAAAAAATACATGCTGCTCAGCATCCTTAAAATCACAGGAATTTCAAGGGGGTAAAACTTAATTCAAGCCTGGGGTAGAACATATTTTTTAATAACACTGCCAATCAGTAGTTCAGATTTTCCTTTCATAATTCCTCTCATAGTAAACTGAAGTGATCATTTAAATAATGATCTTTCTGACAGTGATGTGGCTGAAAATTCCACATGGCATCTTAGTCTCCAGGGTCATATTTTTTTTTCCAACAAGTACTTTAATCATATCATTGATAGAGAGCACAGTGCACTTTAACCTGAGGCTATCGTAAATCATTACAATCACAGATCATGTAGAATTGGCATGTCAGAGTCACCGATATAATGATGTGGCAGCTCCAGCCCAGCCTTTGAACAGTGAGGGCACCAAGTCCTTTTGTGTGTGTAACAAGACTTTGTACTCCAGTGCTACCCAATGGGCTATAAAATGGTAGGCTGTCATTAAGATTATAAATACAACTAATATTTTACAGGCTCAA
>ML107770.1:37435-57967 GCA_003697995.1 Taxidea taxus jeffersonii
TGTCTTTACACATTGGAAGTCCAGAGAGGAAAAAAAACAGTATTTCAAGTTGTTGTGCCATATGAAAATCAAGTGAGTTACTAGATACATTGAAGGATAAAATAGGAATATTACAAGTCCTCCAAAGAGGTGGTACTTCCCCAAAGCCTTACTGCTGGAAGACAGTATAATGTAGAGGTTTCCAACCTAGCCTCCGAAATTAGACCTTCTATTTTAATACCACCTCCACTTCTTGCCAGTTTTAGGATCCTAGGCAAGTTTCTTTACCGCTCTTAAATTTGGTTTCCTAATCTATTACAAGATGCTTCCCAGAGCTGTCATGAGGATAGAAGAGATAATTCACAAAATGCCTTCGGCCTCTGGTGCACAATAAGTGATCAGTCTGATTTAGCTATTATTAAGCAAACAATAACCAAAGCCACTCTCAAAGTTCAACTCATTTTAACCCCAGGTATCCTTGTACACTCATTCCTTTAGTTTACAAACATTCATTGAGTAGCCACTATGAGCAAAGGCACTGAATATACAGAGTTAAAGACACAATTGCACCTATGAGCTTACTCTGAATATTGAATGCAGACAAATAAAGAGAGAATTTCAACATACGGTGATAAACACCAAATATAAATGAGCCTAGGAGAATATGGGGTTTGGGAGAATGCTAGGAAATTCTCCTGGAACACCAAGTCAGTCGGTACAAGGCATGGTTCTGGGTACTCTGGGGAGGAAGGGAGCGCAAGTGCATGAAGGAGAGAGGGAGGGCCTGGAGTATTAAGAGCAATGGGAATTTTCTCTACTGAAACCCATATTCTAATAATGACCACAAATGACCAAAAGGACAGTGATAAGGGTTACGAGTAAGCTACAAGGTGCTAAGCAGGTTTTAAAGAGGGGTGGTTATTTCCAACTGGTTGGAAGGATATAAACTTTATAAAAGAAAGGGCCTGTGAGCAAAGCCTGAGGCATAATAAGTATTTTGACAAGGAGAAGAAAAGCATTGTTAAGATGGGGATTCATATTTGGTTGTAGAAGTAACAACACAAGAGTCCTTTTTTAGTACTTTCTATAAAAATGCACATCATTATTAGCAATATATCACATGTCTGAAATTTATACTTTAAACTATTTGTTTTCACCTTTATTTTGAATCCAGAAAATTTTAATCTACAGACATTTTGGAGACATATGGCACTTAAACTCTAATGATCTCTTACTATTTTTCTACTTTGGTACCTAAAATTGGTCATCTTTACAGATACATTTTTAGGTCTGTCAATATAATATCTATGCTTTTCATAAGTCCACATATGTAATGTCTAGTAATTCACTGATCACAATTGTATCTTAATTCCAAACATATTTAGACCATTTTTAATAGACTACAATCAAATCATAAGTAATGTAAACTTATAGAATTCTCTGAGCAAACTTCCAAATGGATATTATATAGTGTTTATATATTACTTTAATAAATAAAATGTTTTTCAAAATCATAGTTTTTAAATAAGCTCTAAATACTTTTTTAAAAAATCAACTCAACTTTAGGAATGCCATGCCCTTTCAAAAGCTTCAGTTTTGTACATTAGCCAGATACTAATATTCTTATGAGTTAATAACATTAATCCAAATTAGATCATTTTAATCTCATAATTTGTCTACTTTCCTGAATGATATAATCACCTGTGATGACCTAATAAGTTACAGTATTTTTCTAATCCTTCTTAATTTAATAAGGAATATGCCTTTTTTTTAAAGATTTTATTTATTTATTTGACAGAGAGATCACAAGTAGGCAGAGAGGCAGGCAGAAGGAACAGAGAGAGGAGGAAGCAGGCTCCCTGCCAAGCAGAGAGCCTGATGCGGGACTCAATCCCAGGACCCTGAGATCATGACCTGAGCCGAAGGCAGAGGCTTAACCCACTGAGCCACCCAGGCACCCAGGAATATACCTTTTAAGAATGCCTCTCGGGGCACCTGGGTGGCTCAGTGGGTTAAGCCTCTGCCTTCGGCTCAGGTCATGATCTCAGGGTCCTGGGATCGAGCCCCGCATCAGGCTCTCTGCTCGGCGGGGAGCCTGCTTCCTCCTTTCTCTCTGTCTACTTGTGATCTCTGTCTATCAAGTAAATAAAAAAAATAAAAATTAAAAATTTAAAAAAAAAGAATGCCTCTCAATAAATACTTGATTCTACCATAAAGATTTTCATAAAAATGGGAAACAAATGGCTAAAAAATATAAGTGAATTCAATGCCTTGATTTACTTCTGAAGTATTTAATTAGCAATCTCTACTTATTCTTGAAAAAGTTCCATTTACTATGAAAGTGATGATATCATGATTACTTAAAAATAATAACTACTGAGGGGGGGAAAATTTGAAGTAGGAAAGATGTGGGATCCCCAAAATCACTTTTACCTTTCCATGGACTAGATGAAGGAGCACAGGTCTTTGTAAAGCTTCTAAGTTTTCTTTTCTTATGATTTTGGGTGGGTTTTTTCCTTTGAAAATGCTCTTCTCTCCTCTCTGCTCATTCACATTTTCAACATTTACATCTTTCATCTGGAATCATGGAAAGAAACCTATTAGAAAAACTTGCTATGTCTATTTCCATTACAGTCTCTTTGAAAATAAAATGATAAACCAATAAACAGGGTTGTCCATAATGTATTCTGTTGGTTTTCAATTCATGATTCATAGGACTTAACCATTAACTTTAAAAGAATGGAGAAGACATCCAAAAATTGGGTTTTTGAATTAGGTAAAAATACTGATTCTTAAAGAAATCTGTGAATTCAGGTTTACAATAATTATAAATGGAAGGTGGCTCTTTTTTGTCAGTTACTCTCCTTATTCATGTTGACTGTTGCTGTCTGCCAGGTCTCTTCACTTTACCATTTTTTGAAAGGAATACTAACCCATTGTACTTCACTTACATATGCAAAATTAAAGATGAACAGTCTAGTTACTGAACAAGGAAGTACATATGTTTTCCACAAAGTACTTTACTGTTCTATTGAGAAATGGCTCAGACTGGTGGATGATGAAATTTTGATCCAACTTGGAAGATACAACAACTATGAGAGACATCCAAAGAAGCAAAGATCACTTGGTACACGTATTACAGTGACACCTCATTATAAAGTTTATCAACAACTACTTATCAGTTACAAGGGAACAGATCTTGGTCCTGTGTACCTGTTTCACACTAACATGTAGAAGAATAACCGACTTTACTAGAGAAATCTATTGCCTTTAGGCTCTTGAAAGCAAATATGGAATCACTATATATTAAAACTGAAAGTTCAAGGCCCCAGAAGCCATCTAATTTGACCTCCTTTCTCAACACATAAATCTAATTATCATAACTGACCAAACACTGTGATGCAGAACAGTGCCTGGTTCTTACTCAGGAAGAATTGGTTCACTTCCTCATTGTTAATTCTACCTGTTACATGAAAGAACTTGGAAAAATTGAGACCTCCCTATTTATCTCTTCTTTCTGCTAGGATGGTCTTGTTTTTCACATGACTATGGATTCTAGACTTCTCATTCCTAAAACATCTCAAGTGAATTTTAGTTTAAGTGTGCCTATTAATGCAAAATATAGAACTGAACATCATGCTATACTTAGCAGCATATACCTTCTTTTGCTTGATTCAACAACTTGGAAAGACCAGACCACTTTTGATTAGCAAAAACTTCAAAACTGTAGATCTACTTATTTTAGTTATAGATAACAAACTAAATGGATATATAACAAAGAGCACAAAAGTGTTGAATGATACACTTCACAAAGACTTTGCTGACCTCCAATCTTCACATCTCTGGTAGAGGATACCTACTGTTATTTGGATAAGTTGGTCATCATCGCCATCAGGATTCCTCCAGAGTAAGATGACATCCACATTAGATGAAATTCGGTAGCCTACACTGTCTTCTTGTTTTCCTTTGCCCCGATCAAGAAAAACTTCGGTGGAATATGTGAGTTTGTACAGCCGGTCATTATTTAATGAGAGACCAGTTGTGTGACCTGCATAAAGATTGCGACACAAGTCAAGTTTCAGTTGTAAGGGACCTGTCAGGCCAGGAACTGTGCTTTCTTGCTATAAAGCATTGCTCATCTAGCACAGTGGTGCCTGGTGGGAGCTTAGTAATATTTGCTAAATGAAAGATAGTTCTAGTCTCCATCTGCTGAAATTATAGACTTGAACAACAACAAGAAGAACAACTAACAAATAAGCTTCCATTTCAGAAACCTTTTGTTTGTATCCCTAATCACCAATCAGATTATCTAATTTTGCCCTGGTTGAACCATAGAACATTTTTAAAAGAAATGTCATCATATTGCTTTTAACTGCTTTTAAATTATATGATTTCTCTTCTCCCCCCAGCTTTATTGAGGTATGATGAATATGATTTAAAGTAAAGGGTTAGTCAGGAATTGCTTTACAAAATTAATAAAAACCATTTGTAATTAAGATATCATTTCAGTTCAACAGATCAATGCCAAGGTAATTTTAAGGGCTAGAAGGCAATTCCTTGAATTGGATATTTAAAGAGTATCCCCTGCAATGTAATTTACTCTATTAATTACAGTAAATATATTACAGTTTATTTAAGTATAATAAAATTTAGCATAGTGTGCCTGGGTGGCTCAGTGGGTTAAAGCCTCTGCCTTCAGCTCAGGTCAGGATCTCAGGGTCCTGGGATCGAGCCCCACATTGGGCTCTCTGCTTGGCAGGGAGCCTGTTTCCCCCTCTCTCTCTTCCTGCCTCTCTGCCTGCTTGTGATCTCTGTCAAATAAATAAATAAAAATCTTGAAGAAAAAAATAAAAAAAATTTAGCACAAAGGTACATTTCAAAGCTACACATATGTAAATTTAAATTAGCTGAATAAAATAATGTTTTACTACATAAAATCTTAGTACAGGCTTTAATATGGCAGGGGCAGTTTAATGTCAAATAGTATAGTGAGCCCAAATAATTGATACATGGAGCAATTCACCTACTCTCTAATTCAGGTTAACTTAATCCAAAGAAATGTGAAGGAGTAGGATCAACTCTTTCAAACCTAATGGGGTAGGTACCATTATTAGTTTCCTTTTACAGATAAGGAAAGGGAAGGGCATAGAGATTATACATTTTATCCAAGGTTACCCAGACAGTTAGTGATAGAGACAGGACTTGAACCCAGCCTGTCTGGCTCTAGAGACCATGCTCTTCCTTTATTACACACATCTAAACCTTTGGGTTGAACTCTTTTCCATTCCTAGGGAGTGAAAAATCTAAAATAAAAATACAAAAATACACTTCTGAGCATTCCTAGGGAGTGAGCTAGGGATTCACTCATACATTCAATGAGGATATACTGAGCACCTACTGGGTGCTAGGCACTTTTCTAGGCTCTGGGGTTATAGCTGTTATAAGCAGACAGAATATCTGCCTTTGTGGAGTTTACACTTGAATGAGGAGGAGATGGGCAATAAAAAAGTATATAAGCAAATTACAAAGTGTTAGAAATGCTAATGAAGAAAAATGAGATAAGAAAGGGAATGGGAATGCTGAAGGAAAGACCTTCCTGAGAAGGTAATATTCTGGGCAAAGGCTACTTAGGCTAGCCACATGGATATCTGTAGGAGGAGAATTTCCCTCTCCTCTATCCCCACATTTTACCTTCCTCTCTAACCCCCCCCCACCCCCCCCCCCCCACACACACATAAAGGTAATAGCAAGTTTAAAGGCCCTGGGGAGAGCTCAGTGTAGGTGTAATGAAGATCAGGAAGGCCAAAGAGGCTGCAGTTAAGTGAAAGACACTACAAAAGAGGTCAAATAGTTACCTATGGGTGACCAGGAGATTTGCAGGGGCATGAGAGAATTTGAGTGAGATGGGAAGTTCCTGGAAAGTTTTGGGTGGTGAAGTTATATATTCTGACAAACCTTCAAAGAAAGGAGATAAGGAAACAAGAAATAGGAATCTAGAAAAGCCAGGAGAAGGAAAGCCAGAAAGAAGGAAATGTGGGAGGTGGGTATTTAAGAGTATATGTACAAAACCAGACTGTGTCTAAGTACCAAATCAGGCAGAACCTCAGGTATAAAATAGAGAAGATAGAAAAAGTCAGGAAAAACCTTGAAGGAGATAAAGTCTTGACTATCTCTTGCCTCCCCTACCTCCACCTCTTCTAGATTTAAAGATTTTATTTCTTTATTTGAGAGAGAGACAGTGAGAGAGAGCATGAGAGGGGAGAAGGTCAGAGGGAGAAGCAGACTCCCCTTGGAGCTGGGAGCCCGACGTGGTACTTGATCCTGGGACTCCAGAAGGCATTTGCTTAACCAACTGAGCCACCCAGGCACCTCCCACCTCTTCTACATTTAAACTGGGGACACGGCTACTACAAGTTCAAACATTGGCTTTCTGGCAGGAAAGGTATTTTGGTCAGAGAGGCCTACTTTTTATGATGTGTATCGAATTCCACAGAGGGCATAAAGGAAATACATATCTTATCTAATCCTCACAGCAATTCTGAAAGGTAAGCATTATATGACAAGCTGAGAAAAGCTGACTCTGCTTTCAATCCAACATAGCAGATAGAATGCAGAATTTGATGTCTAAATAGTATACTGAGATCCAAGTTTTGTGCACTACAAAAAGATGTCTTCTGGTTAAAATAACTACGAAAATTTTGTAGGGAGGTAGCCTCTCTTAAATTCCAAAGATCCCCAAAGTATCATGCTGATCATTTTTTCCTTACTTTCACTTTACTGATCAAAAGAATGTGAAAACAGAAATATATTATAGATCAGTTCTTGACAATGATTTGGAAGTGATAAAGCACTGGAAAAAGTAGGTCTCATTCCATATCTTTTTCCTACCTTTCTTTTTTTCTTTCTTTTTTTTTTTTTTTTTAGAGAAAGAGAAAGGGATTGGGAAAAGGCAGAGGGAGAGGGAGAAAGAGAATATTAAGCAGGCTCCACATCCAGAGCAGAGCCCAACATGGAGCTCAATCTCACAACCCTGAGATCATGACCTAAGTCAAAACCAAGAACCGGATGCTTAACCAACTGAGCCACCCACATGTCCCTTTCTAATCTCTAATGGGAGATAAATCCTAAAAGGATTCAAATAAGTGGACTGCTGTAATATTGTCCTTGTTATCCTTTCCTCTTTGATAAGTATTCCTCTGTTTATATTATTCAGAGATCTGGCAACATTGGGCAATGGGAGCATATTCTATTCATACTACTGACTTATTTCCTTCCTAGGCTGTTGCTCTATAAAATATGCAAAATGGCATTTTTTGGAAACTAAGTTTAGATAAAACCTCTTCAATATGCCCCTTCAAAAGCATTTAAAAATTTTAAGTGACTTAAAAGCAACAAAATGTTCAGTTTTGAACCTGTTAAGAAATACCTTAAAATATGCATTTATCAAATTTAGGTAAATTCAAGGTGAGATTTAAAGACACATGCAGTATTGATAAGAATAGGTAATGGAATTTAGGATTCCAATAGAAAACTCTAAGGCAAAAAGTAATAGAATGAAGGATAAGGGGAAAAGATTGGAAGATGATTAATGTGAATGGACTGAAAAGTGCAGGTCTGGCTGAGGACTTCACTTCACTGGAAGTGAAGAGACAGTTCATGTTTAGAGGTAAGAAGATTAAATAGAAAACTCATGCCTGGGTTAGCAAAAGTAAAAGTACTATGAAGAAATGCTGAGGAAGCACTGAGAATAGATCCTGCCATGACAAAATACAATTGAAAAAAAGTAGGGAAAACTTGAGTCTTCAGGACATTCACACTCAGCCTATCTCTTCTAAGTAGACCTTAGTCCATACTAATTCTACCCTTCTCTTCACTCCAACCTGCACTCAGAATCCACGCCCACTCCCCCCCCACCCCCGATCTGGGGATTTGCTAAACACTTGCATTTATAATTAGGTTTGAGATGGGTTTTGAGGTGATACATGAGATCCCAAAATTTATAATGGCCTGATTTAAAAATAGACTTTTACAAGTAGTTTGTTTCTTAAATGTCAATCATTACAGAGGGCAAGGTATCTATGATGAAATCATGGTACCATAAGACAAAAAGTTATCACAT
Source organism: Taxidea taxus jeffersonii (assembly GCA_003697995.1). NCBI lineage: Eukaryota > Metazoa > Chordata > Mammalia > Carnivora > Mustelidae > Taxidea > Taxidea taxus. The sequence goes on from ML107770.1 coordinate 45,534, forward strand.
CCAGGTAGAGAGAGCTGTTAGTCCTCTACTTTTTATTTATGATATTTGACATAAGCAGCTTGTAGCCTGAAGCTAATGATGCTTAAGCTTTGGGGCTCTCACACCCCCAAGCTCTTTCCAAGGTCTTGAAAGGGGACCCTAGCAATGTGTACACATGCCATATCTTTTTTTACAGTAACATTTGCAAAAGTAAGATGTTTTTGCAATCTTTTCTCAAAGATGGCTCCTAAATTGCATAAGTTTCAGGTTCTAAAACTCTGGAGTTGCCAATGAGTTTGTATAAAACAAACTATAGCTATCTATCATGTTCTAAACTATATTTCTGTATGTCATTGTACTGTGTGTGTGTGTGTGTGTGTGTTTTAGAGTCTTCAGGAGTGCATGTATTGGAAAACATCAAGTTATCCAATTTTCTCCTTTATAAAGTGGGAAAAAATAGAAGTGTACAATAACTACTATAGTTCAATAATTTTTCTCAAAATAATAAGGGTATTAGATTTGATACTATGATATATAAATCCCTCATATTTTAAAAACTATAAACAATTTATTTGGCAGATATACCACATAAGGACTGTATTTTAAAATAATGAACACTTTAGAAACTGGTGAAAAATACCATCTTTAGTTCAAGAACCTAAAGTGTGATTTGCTTAGGTGAAATAATTTAAATTTAGCCTTGCATTTATAGCTTCAATAACAAAGATTGTCTCTCAAGAGAAATCTTGAGACTAATTTTATCTTATGATCAAAAGCTACTTATCCCAAAAGTGTTTTAGAACTTTACAAGTGAATTGTTTTATATGACTTAGAGTACATAGTTATTAAAACTGGACCCTATCATGCTAAATTATATGTTAGATCAATTGGTTTTTTACAGTGTGTCCTCTTAAGAGACTCTAAAAGTGATTATTTTACATCAGGCACAAAATTTAGAGATCCAAGGAGTTTGTTTATATACTAGGTGAGTTAAACAAGATTCCATATTAATATATTTCATTCAGCTTTTAGAAACCATCCCTTTTAAAATATGTTTGTTCTGAAATGTATCAATTCATACGTGTTTTTTAAATCAACTTTTCTTCGAGTAGAAACTATAACTGGTATCACTATTAATCCAAACATAATAAATCTCATTTCTTAAATCTATACCATGTAGTTTTATTTTAATTCACCAATTATGATAATTCTTACTTTTGAATGGTAATGCAATTAAATGCATGCTTTGCCATTTCATTCATAATTCTTTCTGAAATCAAATGCCTTTTTCATTGGGTCTAATTCTTCTTGATGTCACATTGCTAAGCAACTAGAAGGAAATTTAAAAACTGGGTTTTTTAAAAAATCCTCTTTTACAATTCAAATGAAGGAGCTGCATTCAGTGAGTGACCAACAGCAGCAGGTAACAATAGCTGGCATTTCTTTTCTCTCTTTTAAAAATAGACCATGAATGAGAAATTGAAGCAAGGAGCACAGTAGTCTAAGGGGCTGAAACTGAAAGGAACCTCTGTTTTCTTAATGTATGTAGGAATTTGAATTTGGTTTTCATTCCAATGCAGGCATGCCTTCACGAATATTCCAAAGTTATGTAGTTTTGAAGATGGTTTAGTTAGGTACTCTTTCACTAGTTACACACACACACTTTTTCCCTCAATGATTAAAACTAAAGTTTAGCAAAAATACAAACTTACCTTTAACAGAAGCTGAATATGAGGAAATGAAGCAGAGAAAAAGCACGGCGAGGAGAATCATATTGACTAGCTATCCTCTAATGCATCCAGTTCCCAGCTAGGAGTTACTGAGAAGTGGACTCTTCTGATGGCAGCGAGGGAGTGACCCTCCTCAGAACCTGCAACAAGCATGTTTATCTTTGGGGAAAGGTCAGATTCCAAACTCCAAAATGAGGACCTAAGTTCACCAAAGAACTCATTATTAATGATTAAACTTAGGTGGGCTGCAGTTTTCAGTCTCTCACTCTATTTAATTATTTTTTTTTTACTTAAGAAGGAAAATCAAGAAAAATTTTCACTTTTGAGAGCTAAACCAGTCTGCCTTCCTATAAATTCAGAAGTGTGGAAGGACACTTGAGAAAAACTGGTGGTGATACTTCTCTGCTCAATACACAGTCATCATCATCCTATGTTAAGTGCTTATCTGTACATTTTGCCACTTTATGTGGGAGGGTGGTGAGGATTCTCAAAATAAGCTAAACTTAATTGAATTTTATTACATCCTTGGAATTTTTTAATATTATGTGTATGCTATTACTTAAAAATCATTCTTAATTTTAAGATTTATTTTTACATTTTTAAGTTGTACCACCACCAACCACTTCAAAATAATGTTCTAGCAGATAGAACTTTCCATTTTGAAAACTAGATTGTTCTTTTTATGTGTGAAATTAATGGGGTTGTAGTAAATCAGCACTATCAATAACATGCTAGCAGGTCAAGTGAGGATATTATAGCAGACCTCTAGCTATTTCTATGACAGGAAACACTTGTCTGAGTCCTCAGATTGGCTAGATGGTGTCCTCTATGCTTTCTGGATCCCATTTCTAGGAAGAGATTCAGAGGGGAAATTCTAGCCCTTAGCATTTTTGCTACAGAAAATTAATTAGGAAATTTTTCTAGAATTAAAGTGAATATTCTAGTATGGTTAAGTAAACCAACTCTTGTCCTTGAAAACTCCTGCAAGAGAAACCTGCTATGAAGAAAATCTACTAAAATGAGATGGTTGGTGGGGGTTGGGGGTGTCTTTAGGGATGTTTTGGCAGGGAGTAAAGTACTGGTGAAGGGCTTTATTTGAATGAACTTCAAAATACTTACAGCTATCTTTAAGTATAAAACGGGTTCTTAAATTTTCCCTCCTCTTTCTCAAAGCCCTTTTCTAAAATCTTAACCTTAAACTTATATCTTTTAGACAACCCAGATAAAAAAAAGCTAACATAATAGGGTCACAAAATGAAATATAAAATTTTTAAACCTATAAAGTTAAGCATATTACCTCTTGAAATATATTTTGTATAAAGAATTGAAGGATGAAAATTGCCTTTATCACCTATTAATATTAAAACTTAATTTGCTATCCTAAGTTTCATATACAAATCATGGTTAAAGTACCTATACTAAATATAATAAAAATATACCAAATATAATATATAATATACTAAATAATAAATATCATATAATATATTATAATAAATAATATATATAAATATATATAACATAAATATATATAAAATATTATATATAATATATATTATATAAATATATAAATATTATATATAATATATAATATATATTATATATAAATATATAAGTAAATAATATAATATATAATACATAATATACTAAAAATAAAATGTTCGGCTGTGACTACCACTTCAAAAGTATAAATAATACGTTTTCCTGGGGTAAACAGAAAAGGCCATTCTTAGAAAAATGTTTGTTGAAGAAATATAGATTTTTCTGAATAGCAGGAATTATAAGTACAAGGTAATGTGAAAGTGCTTTGCTGCTTTACATTTAAAGGGATTTCTATGTCCTCCACAATATCTGCATTACATACACAGTGATATGAAGCCATTATAGACACCTAAACTTTACATTCTTATTTGTTTAAATTAAAGATTGGTTTGATTCATGTGAGTCTGTGAAAACTATCTTTTGTATTTCCATTTGAGGCTCACAGTTACATAGAACTTTAACGTTTGTGGTTAGACTATGCTATGCATGCATGATACGTGTCTCTTTGGGTAAAGTACCATTTGTTGTCAAGTGTTTGCCAGAGTCCAACCAATAAAAGAGGTATCAGTATTGCTTAATAAAATAAATGCTGTTTCATTTGAGCATTTGCTTTGGACTAGAAAGAAAGCTTCTATGAATCATAGTATTAAACAAACATTTCAGCATAGGATATTCAAAGAAGCCTGTTTCTGTCTGTAATAAATAACATCATCCTTAAATAACATCATCCTTTTATATTTTGCTTATAACTTTTACTTTGTACAAAGACATTTGAAAGACTTAAGACTGTTTTACCAGAAATAAAATAAGAATGTCAAACTCTTCCATATTCAGTGAATTCTGTGTACCGAAGAAGAGGCATTCTTCTCTGTTGCGTGATTGATCAAGTAGAGCAAACGTGGTATAATATATGTGGAAGATATCTCCCCAAACTCGTCACCTATTTTACATGGCATATGTAGCAGGACAGAAGGACAGCACACTATAAAAATAGCAGAAGCTGCCATCTATGAAACAATTACTATGTATAATACCCTATGCTGAGCACTTCAGATTTTTTCTACTATAGCCTAACAATCAATTAACATATTAGAAAAATGAGGCTTGGATTGATTTCGTAAAAATAACTTAAGAAGTATAGAAAAATAAACCTTAAAACCTAATCACTACTCTATTCAAAAAATATTAGAGATAGGAAGCGGAAAAATTGATTTCTTTTTTTTTTTTTAAGATTTTATTTATTTATTTGTCAGAGAGAGTGAGCACAGGTAGAAAGAGTGGCAGGCAAGAGGCAGAGAGAGAAGCAAGCTCCCTGCCGAGCAAGGAGCCCGATATGGGACTCGATCCCAGGATGCTGGGATCATGACCTGAGCTGAAGGCAGCGGCTTAACCAACTGAGCCACACAGGTGTCCCGAAAAATTGATTTCTTAATGATTACAGAGAAATATTAATTGAGACTGTCACTAACTTTATCAAATACATCACAATTTTGTACAGTGGCTAACAGAGCACTTGAATGTTGTGTTTAGATGTCCCAGCCTGAACATACAGGGGGAAAAAATTGATTTGTGTTAAGCCAGTCAAAATCAAATAATAGATTTTAAAAAACAATTCTCTTGCAAAGAAATTCTATTGATAGTACATAATACTGTGGAATATCTGCTATACAACTCTTTTCCAGTGACAAATAAGAGACTATGACATAAAGATGAATGACTAATTCCAAAGTGCAGTTGTGTTTCTGTTGAGTATCAGAGGTTATTAGGAGTTAACTCATTTTTGTAGATTGGAAGATAAATGAACTTCACCCAGTAGAGGTTGGAAGGAAATGTATTACCCTACTAGATATAGATATAGTAAGTCAGGCTATAAGATAGCTATAGAGGGGGGAAAAAAGTCTTTATAACATTAGAACATTAGAACACCTTACTCTTTTCTTGGGGGGGGGGAACATGACAATAATAGGAAAAAAAATTTAGAAGGACATTTCAAATTACCCCTAATTGGTCATAATAAATTCTAATAGCATTTTCAAATCAGTGGTGGAGTTAGAATTTTCAAGAGGTCTTGTAAAAAATAATTCTGTTAGGTTGAGAATATTCTTATGATGTGACAATCTCTTTTATGCCAAAGCAAAAGTATAGGAGAATACACAAACTATTTTAAAAGGTATATCTTAAGAATTCTCTTGGGAAAAATAAGAACCTAGTTGCCTAACACTATATGCCTTTCCTTACAAGAATAAACTTGAGACTTAGGTTTCAAACATTTGAAATCTAAGGCTTCTGAAAAGGATAGTAATTTTCCCAAAATGAAGTTATTAAACTTTACCCTCATCCCACCTACACACACACATGTATTTGACAACAACAACAAAAATCCTTATGGTTCAGTAGTAACCCAACAGCTCCCTAAGAACAGTCTAACTACATTATCTTTGGTCACAAAAAAACCCTGAATTTCTAACATTTAAAGGAGAGAAATGATGACTCTCTTTCAGTAGACTATTGTAAATAAAACAAAATTTAAATTTGGATCAGATTGATTTTAATTACTAAGGCAGGCCAGAGATTTCCCATATAGCCTTCACCCAGTTATTCCTATTATCATACATTATTTGTAAGATTTGTTTTGGGTTTTTAAAATTAACAAACCAATATTGATACATTATTATTAACTAAGATACATGCATATCTCATTTCATTGCACTTCACTTTATTGGGCTTTGTAGATCAAATTGGTGCCATTTTTCCAAAAGCATTTGCTCACTCTATGACTCTGTGTCACATTTTGGTAATTCTTGCCATATTTCAAACTTTTTCCTTATTAATATATTTATTATAGTGATCTGTGATTAGTGATCTCAGTGTTACTATTATAATTGTTTTAGGGCACCACAAACCACGTCTATATAAAATGGAGAATTTAATAAATAAATATGTGTGCTCTGAGTGCTTCACTGACCAAGCTCTTCCCCCATCTCTTTCCATCACGTTGGTTCTCCTTATTCCCTGAGACACAATATTGAATAACCAGTTGATAACCCTACAATGACCTCTAAGTGTTCAAGTGAAAGGAAGAATCACATGTCTCTCACTTTAAATAAAAAGCCAGAAATTATTAAGTTTAGTGAGGAAGTCATGTCAAAAGCCCACATAGGCCAAAAGCTAGGCCTCTGGTGCCAAACAATTAGCCAACTTTTGAATGCAAAGTTCTTGAAGGAAATTAAAAGTGTTAGTCCCCTGAACACAAGGGTGGTAATAAGGTGAAACAAACTTCTTGCAGATACGAAGAAAGCTGGAGAGGTCTCAATTGAGATCAAACCAGCCACAACATTCCCTCAAGCTAAAGCTTAATCCAGGGAAACTTCCTAACATTCCCCAGTTCTCTGAAGGGTGAGAGAGGTGAGGAAGCTGTAAAGTTTGAAGCTAACAGAAAAGTTTGAAGCTAGGAGAGGTTGATACATGAAGTTTAAAGAAAAGAGTCATCTCCATAACAAAATGTGCAAGGTGAAGCTGCAAGTGCTGATGTAGAAGCTGCAGCAAGTTATACAGAAGACCTAGCTAAGTAATTCATGAAGGTGTCTACACTAAATAATAGATTTTTAGTGTAGAAGAAACAGAAGAAGATGCCATCTAGGAATTTTATAGCTAAAGAGAAGAAGTCAATGCCTGGCTTCAAATCTTCAAAGGACAGGCTGTCTTGTTGGATGCAATGCAGCTTGTGACTTTAGGTTGAAGCCAATGCTCATTTGCCTTTCAAAAAATCCTAGGGCTCCTAAGAATCATGCTAAATCTACTCTGCCTGTGCTCTATCAGTGAAACAACAAAGCCTGGATGACAGCATATCTATTTATCTGTTTATAACATGGTCTACTAAATATTTTAAGCCCACTATTGAGACTTACTACTCAGAAGCCTTCCTTTCAAAATATTATTGCTCATTGAAAATGTACCTGGTTACCCAAGAGCTCTAATGGGGATGTGGAATGAGATTCAAGTTGTTTTCATGTCCATTAACACAATATTCATTCTGCACCCTCTGGATCAAGGACTAAGTTCAACTTCCAAGTCTTATTAAGAAATACATTTCATAAGGCTATAACTGCCATAGATAAGTGATTCCTCGATAGATTGGACCAAAGTCAATGAAATACCTTCTGGAAAGGATTCCCTGATCCAAATGCCAATAAGGACATTTGTGATCCATGGGAAGAGATCAAAATATCAACATCAACAGGAGTTTGGAAGAAGTCAATCTCAACCCTCAGGGAGTATTCTGAAGGCCTTAAGACTTCAGTAAAGGGATTAACTATAGATATAGTGGAAGTAGCAAGAGAACTAGAATTAGCAGCAGACCCTGAAGATGTGACAGGATTGTTGCAATCTCATGAAAAAAAAAAAATTAACAGGTGAAAAGTTGCATCTTGTCAATGAACAAAGAAAGTGGTTTCTTGAAATAGAATTTACTCCTGGTGGAGATGCTGTGACACTCATTGAAATGACAACAAAAGATTTAGAATATTATATAAAATTAATTGATGAAGAAGCAGCAGCAGGGTTTGAGAGGATTGACTCCAATTTCGAAAGAAGTGCTACTGTGGGTAAAATACTATCAAACAGCATTGCTGTGTGTGAGGTGTGAAGTAATAACTCACTGTGGTTTAGATTTGCCTTTCCCTGATGATTAATATTGTTGAGCATCTTCTCATGTGACTATTGTCCATCTTACTGTTTCCTTGGTATAAAATGTCTACCCAGGTCCTCTGCTGATTTTTTAATCTGGTTGTTTGGGTGTTTGATATTAATTTGTGTATATTGTTTTATATTTTGGATATTTACCTCTTATTGGATGTGTGATTTGCAAAGATCTTCCACTCAGTAGGTTGCCTTTTTATTTTTTTGATGGTTTCCTTCGCTGTGCAAAAGCTTTTTAGTTCAATATAATCCCTTTGGTTGGTTTATGTTTTTAGCTTCTGTTGCCCTTGGACCAGGAGACTGGTCCCAAAAAAATATTGTTAAGATTGATGTCCTAAACCTTAGGATTTCTTTTAGGAGTTTTAAGGTTTCAGGACTTATATTCAAATCTTTAGTCTATTTTGAATTTATTTTGTATATAGTGTGAGATAGTGGGTCCAGTTTTCCCAACACCATTTATGGAAAAGACTGTCTTTTCACCATTGAATAATTTTGCCTCCTTTGTTATAAATTAACTGACTATATATGCATGGGTTTTTCTCTGGGCTATATATTCGGTTTCATTGATCTATATGTCTATTTTCATGCCAGTACCATACTGTTTTGAATACTGTAGGCTTGTAGTATAGCATCAGATAGTGTGATACCTCTGGCTTTGTTCTCCTTCTCAAGATTACTTTGGCTATTCAGGATCTTCTGTGGTTCCATACAAATATAAGGTTTATTTGTTCTAGTTTTGTAAAAAATGCCCTTGGTATTTCAGTGGGGGTTGCAATGAATCTGTAAATTGCTTTGGTATTTTAACGATACTAATTCTTCCAATCCATGAGCATGGTATACATATTTATCTGTGTCAATCAATTTCTTTCATCAGTGTTTTACAGTGTTTAGAATACAGGTCTTTCACCTCAGTTAAATTTATTCCTAGATATCTTATTTTTGATACAATAATAAATGGGATTGTCTTAATTTCTTAGATAGGTATTAGTGTACAAAATGCAACGTTTCTGTATATTATCCTGCAACTTTACTGAAGTCATTTAATAGTTCTAATAGTTCTTTCTAGTAAATAAAGCCTTTAGGGTTTTCTATACACAGTATCATGACATCTGCAGTTTGTGACAGTTTTCCTCTTCCTTACAAGTCTGGATGCCTTTTATTTCCTTTTCTTGTCTGATTACTGTGGACTTCCAGTACTATGTTGAATAAAAGTGGTGAGAATGGCGATCCTTATCTTGTTCCTGATCTTAAAGTTTTCAGTTTTTCACATTAAGTATAATGTTAGCTATGAGTTTGTCATCTGTGGCCCTTTTATATTGAGACATTTCCTTCTATGCTCACTTTATTAAGAGTTTTTTTTTAAATCATAAGTTGATGTGGAATTTTGTCAATCTCTGCATCTCTTGAAATGATAATTTTACCTTTTGTCAATGTGGTATATCATATTCATTTATTTGTAGATGTTGAATTATCCTTGCATCCCTACAATAAATCCCATTTGAGCATGACTTATGATTCTTTTTTTTTTTTTAAGATTTTATTTATTTGTTAGAGAGAGAGAGTGAGTGAGCACAGGCAGACAGAGTGGCAGGCAGAGGCAGAGGGAGAAGCAGGCTCCCTGCCGAGCAAAGAGCCTGATGTGGGACTCGATCCCAGGATGCTGGGATCATGACCTGAGCCGAAGGGAGCTGCTTAACCAACTGAGCCACCCAGGCGTCCCAACTTATGATTCTTTTAACATATTGTTGAATTCAGTTTTCTAAAAATTTGTTGAGAATTTTTGCATTTGTGTTCATCCAGAATATTGATGGTGTCTTTGGTTTGGGTATCAAGATAATGCTGGCCTCATAAAATGAGTTTGGAAGTGTTCCCCTCTCTTCAATTTTTTATGGAATAACTTGAGAAGGATAGGTACTAACTCTTCTTTCAATGTTTGGTGGAATTCACCTGTGAAATTGTCTGGTCCCAGACTTTTATTTCTTTGGAGACTTTTAAAATTGCTGTTTCAACTTCATTACTTATAATTGGTCTATTTAGATTTTCTGTTTCTTCATGATTCAGTTTTACAAGGTTATGCATTTCTATGAATTTATCAATTTCTTCTAGGTTTTCCAATTTGTTGGTATATATTGTTCTAGTAATCTCTAAGAAAACTATTTCCTTTTCTTATCTTACTGCATTAAGACTCCCAGTAAGATGGTCAAATACATATATGTGTACTTTTTGTATTTTGTATTCTTCTCTGAATTCTGTTCTGTCATTCCTCTTCAAATCTTCTTTTCTCCAGTCACTTTATTTCTGAGGTTTTTGTTTGTTTTATGTTGTTCTATCTTCTATCAGTAAAAAAAATTCTTTTGGTTTGAAATATTGGGTTATAGTTTTCATATGTTTTTTTCTCTATTTCATATTTTATTACAACAACTTAAAAAGGATTTAACTGTAATCCTTTTTGTGGTATATTTTTAAGCTAAATAAGTTATCCTTTATCTTTCAGAGGAAGGGGTGGGTGTAACAGATTTCTAGCCTCATGGTTCTAGAGCTTCCTTTTCTCATGTTTTCATACAATGATACCTATGTATCCTTGTCATTTCTGAGCTCTGTCTCTTCTCTCTCACTTTGATTTGGACCTGAATTTTTCTTTGCATCTATTGTCCCATTTCTGTTCAATTTGGATTCTACCCCCACAAGTTTCTTCTTAGTGTTGGGCTTTGCCCAACAAGGGAGCTCAGGTTTATTAAGTTTTATGAGTTCATAAACTCCATATCTCTCTAGCACTTTCAGACCTTCCTGCTCCTCCCTTTCTACTCACCCTGAGATTACAGACAGCCAGTTTTGCTCCTGATCTCACATTGGTTCCCCTTGCTTTTCAGTAAATACCTGTTGGCAGTTTGGGGGTCCTCCCATTCTCATGGCCTTCAGATGCTCTGTTATCATCCTGCTGTTTCTTCCTACCCAGAAATTGATACTAAGTTGACAGTTTGTTCCCACCTGCTCATATTATGAGCTTTATGAGGCTTCTTTTTCACTTAGTTATGTTATACACATGGTCTATATTTGTTATTGTTATTGTTTTGTTATCCAAGATGTTCTACCTGTTTTTAAAAAGAGATTCAGACTACAATGCCTCCATAGTTGTCTTCTCAGAGCTTCAATATTCATGTATTAATTGGAGAGGGGGTACATTATATCTTTTCAAGTTTTAAACTTTTCCTATATTTTGAAGTCAATCAAAATACAAGTTGAAATTATTATAACATATTATTCTGCCTTTTAGATAACTCCAACTAATTTTAAAATTAATTTGTTTTGCTTTCTTAGCCTCAAATTAATGTACTCACAAGGATTAGTCTATTCCCATACTTCCCCACTCCCAACTTGCTGAAGGACACTCTTAGACTTAATGAAATAACAGAACTAGGCTTAAAATAATGCAATTTGTGATGACTACTCAATGTTCTGAGGCCAAACATTTGGAGGAGCTCATAACTGTATTTATTACCTTTTTGTTGTTGTTGTCATCATTGTTGTTGTTACAAATTTCTGGTTCTATCTGAGCCCCTTTCTCACCCTACAAACTACAGTCCAACTTAACAAACTGGCTGCTAATTATCTGACTGTGTTCCACATGTTTTGGTTAGCCTGCTCACTATTTTAAAAAATGAACAAAATAGTTGCCAACATTTAAAAACCAGATTTCACATAAAAATCCAGTTTCCTGGCTTCTCTTTAAAAATTGAGATCTGGTGTAATGAAGCCCATATTCCTACTTGGAATCTGTGCCCTGACTAAACAGAGAATGGTCTCTCAGGTTTGTACTTTTCTCCCAGATAGTTTCTCTCATTGTTATCTTCTATCCTCATAGACATTATAGGTTTGCAATCCATGAACTTGAACTCTTTTATTTCAAACTCTTATTTTGGCTTAAACCACTAAATATTTGCTAATGATTTCTAAATCTGTTTCTACTTAGAAATCCTGCATATTCCCCAGAACCCACATATTCAATATCAAACTATTTTTTTCAAAACCTAACTTTCTCCCACTATTCTCTAAATGACCCAGTTAACATAATTGCATTCCTATAGTTGTCCAAGTTAAAAAACCCTTAGGGTTATTCTTTCCTCTTTTTTCTTCACCCCATCTACAGCTTTTCAATCATGTGCCAAATTTTGACATGTCTTTGCTTTTATAGCTCCCAATATTTGAATACCTTTTTCTTTTTGATACCTGGAAAACCACTTACTTTCCAACATGGAGCAAATTTATTCAGTTTCTAAAACTATTATTTCCTGTCTCCAAGAGCATTTAGTTGCTCCCTTTCATGTATAGGTATATCAAGTACATTGTACATTGTATAGGTATTTATTTACTGCTGGCTTGCCCACTAGTCTATGGTTTCCTTACAAGGACAGAGATTATGATCTAGTTATCTTTGTATGAACAGAACTAAGACAAAAACATGAACTCAATAAATGCATCACATAAACA
>RCUC01154202.1:0-12970 GCA_003697995.1 Taxidea taxus jeffersonii
CCTAGAGCCCCATGGCCTGTGGGGCAGAGAAGCCCACGCAGGGTGAGGGGAGGGGTGACCAATGAGCTGGGAGGGGAACTGGGAACCATCGTCACACAGATGGACTGGTTCCAGCCCTTGAGAATTTGAGTAAGATGAAGACAAAGCACTGACAGTGGGTTTCGGCAAGATGGAGGCTCTCGGGGGCTTAACGGGATGTATCTTAATGTGGTGAAGGGGATAAAAGAGCCATTGACTGGGTGATGAGGAAGTGGGGTGGGTATGGAGAGAGGAACAGGAAGGATGGGCAACCTTTTGGAGGTTTGTTGAAGAGAAAAAAACAGAGAAATGCTGTGATAAATGTAAAAGAGTATGGGGGTAAGAAGGAATTTTTTAAACATGATAAATGTACTGAGAATAGAGTCTTTACAGAAATGAAGTCCGGGGGTAGGTGTGAGAGGATGGGTTCCAGGACTTGAAGGGCGGATTTTAGGTAATTGCACAGAGGGTGCTGTGTCTGTAGTAAGAGGAGGGAACCCTGGACATATGGGCATGGTTGTAATTAAGTTGGTATATATTTTACTGGGAAGGTGTGTTAGTTCTCATGTGATGCTACTGTTTTCTTAGGAACATAGGAAGCTAATTTATTATCAAAGAAAGAGGAACAATACAGTTGCTGAGGAGAAAGCAAATAAGAATTCCCCAGGAATATTCAGACAGCGTGTTCCCTGTATGGTTATGGGCTTTGGATCACAGGTTTGTTCTATGGTTGGGCTTCTTCCTGCACCCAGGCTGGCCTTCTTGTTTGGACTCTGATATCCACCTAGACCTGCCCACCTTTTGGGCATTCTACCTAGAACATGGGGCTGCACCTCTGACTTTCACAGGGAGGTTTAGACCTCACTTAGGATCCTCCACCACCAAGCCCTGAGTCTGCCCCCATTGCACTGGTTCCCTCACCCCAGTCCTATTAGGACTCAAAGGAAGTTTTGAATGAAAACTGGGAAGATTCAGATTTGCAAAGGCATGTTAGTAGAACACTAGTGGGTATTTTAAAGCTCCTCACAGGGAGCAAAATTCTGTAGACGCAGCAAATATAAAGGATCATTGTTTTTATATGGATTATTGAAGGATTTAATCAGATGGGGCGAGTCAAAAGCAAGCACATCAAATACTGTAAAGTTGCAGTGCCGCGTAGTAACCGCAGAGCCCTAACGAGTAGTCGTTCTGTTCTTGGAAGGTGGTGCCCTGTGTAAAAGTAATTAAGATAAGCTGGAACGCAAATGGGGGAAAGTACAGCAACATTGCCAGTTGTGAGTTTCACATTATTTTGAGGTTGTACTGCTGCATAGTGTGCACTTGTGTAAACTTGTGGATGTGCACTCTGGACAGTGGAAGGTGGGTGCGTGGTGTTTGCGGAGGGATTTCTGAAGCAGTAAGACTCAACTCTGATTTTCTTAAACCATCAAGCTCTGATTTGTGTTTCAGATTTCTTTTTGTCTGTCTCATCTACCCCAGCTCTGCATTAATGATACAGTTTCCAAGCATTTGTAAATATTTCCCTTATAAATCCTGCCTTTAGTTTTGTTCCTTTGAATTTTCTTCCCCTTTTGTCTTGATGACAGTGCCGTGAATCTACTAGTGTTGATTCTCTATTGCCCCGACCTCCATCAAGCTTTGGTCCAAGTTCTTCTGCTTCAGGTTCCTTGATAATGTGAAAGTCCTTCAGTTTCCAGCTGTCACTCACATTCTCTCCTCTTGGGAAGGAAATACCTCTTTGCTGCTCCCACTGTTGAGTCTCCACATGGTCTCCAGAGTCCTCTTTCTTTAATGCAAGCAAAGATCAGGTCACTGACTCTGTACACTTTTTATAGGAGCCAGCTCTCTCCTACCCCATTAAATGTTGGGGTCTCCAGAATTCCATCCACGACCATTTTTATTAACTTCTCTGTGATGTGATTACTGACACAGTCATGCGGGCGGCTGTCTTTCCAGCCCAGGTCTCTCATGCGTATCTCTAAGACATGTATTTTGTTTTATTTGCAGATCGTGTCCACCTTGAGATACCGCAAGCATCAGAACTCAACATACCTAAAACTAAGATCATCATATTTCCTCAAACCTTCTCTTTCTGAATTGAGCACTTGGCTAATGGTGTCAGTATCTGCCTACTCAAGGAAAGTGGACCTACTAAAACTGACTCCAGAGGAGACGGAAAACCAATTCGTAGCAATGGATGCTATTAATAAATTACCCTCAAAAATACACCATGCCTAGATGGGTTTAGAAATGAATTGATTCAACTTTCCATGGAATTATTATTTCCCTTAAACTCTATTAAAAGGAAGAAGCCTCCATAGTCCTTTTTTAAAAAATGGCCAGAGCATACCACTGGCACCAAAACTTGACAGAATAGCTTTATATAGATAATTATCCTATTACACAATTTTAGTAATTGTTAAAGAGATTTGGCAGTCTTGAAAGAAAAGTACACCACAACTAAGTGGCATTTATCTCCTGGATATTTAGGTGGGCCCATACAAAATTTATAAAGGGGTCAAATCAATATATAGTGGTAAAAATTAAAGGTGGCAAATTAGATAAAGTCATATAGGAGATATCAAAAGAGGCATTTTGAAACATTGAAATTCATTTCTGATGTTACAAACTTTTGGTAAGGTAATAATTTGATAGATACTCTTCTATGGTCAGCATTATGCTCAATGATAAAACACTAAAAATATTTCCAGTAAAATCTGGAATAAGACAAGAATGTTGGCCAGTGCTACAACCACTTACATTGTTACTGAAACTGTAGGCAATGATGCTAAACAAGAGAAATAAATTAAAAGTATAAAAATATTGGAAGGAGGAATTATGCTACCTTTTGTAGATTTTATGACTAATAACTAGAAAATACAAAGTGAATCACCCAAGAAACTATTATAAATAAGAGAACTTAATAAGATTGTAAGTATACATACCACAGTTGCAAGTATGTATAAATAATAATCAGTGGGAAAATATAGTAGCAAAAAATGGAAGGCAGCAAGTCATTTCCTATAGAAAAACAAAGAAAATAAAACGAAATGATAAAATACCTATGAATGAACTTAAAAGGAGATGTATAAAGTTATATAAAGAAAACTTTACAACCCTACTGAAGGACTTAAAAGAAGGCTTGAAGATACAATACTCTAACAAGTCCACCTGAAGTGTCCTAGAAATTCAATGTGGCTTTTTCTGGGTGATCAGAAAATCTAGTTTCCTTAAGAGAAGAAGAAAATAAGGAAACATAAACATGTGAGAATGGCTTGGCAGATTCTGGAAGGAAGATAAATGAATAGGGACTAGCACCATAAAATATTAAAACTGTGCTGTTGAATTTGGTAACCACAAGCCAATGTGGCTCTTTGAAGTATAAATTAATAAAAAATAAATAAAATAAAAAATCCTGCTCCTCAGTCAAACTAACAACACTTCAAGGACTCTGTAACTCATGGCTTACTATACTGGATAGAGAAACAGAGAACATTTCTTTCATTGCAGAAAGTTCTATTGGACACTGTTCTATAAACACATTAACTTTAACAATAGAAACAGTTTGGGACTGGAGAGGGACACAGTTAAGAACAGAATTGAGTCCAGAATTCAATCCAAATAATGTGGAAATTTGTAGATTGTGATAAAGGCTGCTTTTCAAAGGTGAAGAAAAGAGAGGTTATTTTTTTATCTGATTTTGGGACATCTGACTAACCATTATACAGCTGAATCTTTATCTCTTTATATATACCAATATAAATTCCAGATAGAACAGAGATTTAAAATGTACAAACAGAACAAACAAAGCCCTTTAATGTTCTAGAACAAAAGATTAGTGCATTTATTTATGCACTTCAAGTGGGGATATTTGCAATGCATATAACTGACAAAGGGCTGATTTCTTTAATTTAGAAAAAGCTCCTTACAAGGCAATAAGAAAAAGGCAACAGAACAATAGAAAAAAATAATGTAAAGGGATTCTGTAAGAAAAATTAATGCCTATGTCCAGTAATCATAGAAAAAAATACTCTACCTTGGTCACAGAGAAAGAAACACCCCTGAATGTTTTAGGGTGCCTTCCCTGAAACAAAGACATTCTCCTACATAGCCACAATGCAAGCACTGCAATCAGGAGACGACCCCTTTCATAGTCTGCCAGCCGTCCCATTGTCACACTTTACAGCAAAAGTCTCCAATCCAGAATCACATGTCCTATGTAGCTGTGATGTCTCTTCATTCTCCTATCTGGAACAGATCTTCAGATTTTTTCCCCCCTTGACTTTCATGCCCTTGATACTTTTAAAGATTATAGACCAGTTATTTTGTATATTGTCCCTCAGGTTGAGTTTTGTCAGATATTTCCTAGCGAGTAGATTCCAGTTCTGTATTTTGGCAGGGATATCACACTGTGTTCTACCAGGCGGCACATGATTTTGATTTGTCCCTTTATTGGTCATGTAAAATTTGATGCTTTGATTTAGGTTATGCCTGCCAAGCATCTCCATGGTAAAGTTGCTTTTCTTCCCTTGTAATTAATGAGTATCTTGTGAGAAGATGCTGTGAAACTATGTAAATACCCAGCGCCCTGTCAAATTTTTATTCATCTATTTATTTATTTTATTGTGAATTCATTCAATTCCTAATCTAGTCAATGGTCTGTAACTCCATTTTTACTACTATTAATTGTTATGTCAATTGTTATGCTCAAATTGTTCCTGGGCTGGCAATTGGGGATCCCTTTAGGCTGGCATCTGTGTCCCTTGCACTTGTCCCATTTTTTGTTAAGCCTATCCTTATTTTCCTTCCTTCCTCCCTTCCTTCCTTCTACAACTACTTCAGACTCATCTGTACTTTCCCTGGCTTAGTCCTGGAATCCACCAATTCTCCAAGGAGGATTGGTTCCTTGTTGGAAAGAATGGTATTTAGAAACCAAAATCTAGGTACTAGTTGTGCTCACTGCTTTTGGGGTGCCACTCTTCCCAGCTCTCAGTGCACAGAACTATACGTATACACAGATAGCTACAACCATATTTATTTCTGTATCTATCTTTATATACATTGAAATTCACAAGTTTACCCCAGTATCTCTAATTCTATTTCTACACCAGAGGGTATATTCTAATCTTCTATCTTTCCAGATCTATAACTCCCTTGGCTCCCATTATCCTTTTTATATTTAGTTTCTTGATCTACTTCTGCATGTGATCTCCCACTGCCACCACTGCCCTACACCCCTCTCCCACATTAGTGAAAATGTCCTTCTCTTCACTCTGTGCTCCAGTTCCCCTTGGGGGGCCATTGGCCTGCTTCCCACCATGTGGCTGTCCTCTTCACTATTCAGGCTCTGACACCCCTCTCTGGACCCATGGCTCCCCCAATGTGGGTGAATACTGACTGTGCTGAGCACCACCTAGTGATTTGGACAAACTGTTGGAAGAGGAAGAACTCCCTATTTTGCATCCCCTGTTTGTTTAGGTCTCTAGTTTCCAACCAAGCTTGAAAGGACTGTAAAATCAAGAGGCTCAAACATTTCCACTGCTTACACATAGCAACTCATTCTAAGGGAAAGAAACTAGGAAGCCACCTTTTACTGTAGTAATCTCTATATTAAGCAAAATGTTTTCATGAGTCATTTTATTATGTGCAATTGATGTAAATACTGAGAATCACAGTATTTGTTCTTGTCCAAAGAGTAATTTTTTTAAAGTTCCACTATATAGACCTATGCCTAGATTCATTATAAAAATACTCAATCAAACATGGTAAAACTCTAAATTTTCATGAAAAAGCTACCTGTGAATGCAGCTTTACATTTTTCTGGTACTGGTGGATAGGCTAAGAAAGAACATTTTGTTCACCGTGGTAAGTTTTAAAACAATTATTTAGATTGACCTTAAGTGCCTTGTCCTTTAATCTATAAAACAGCAACTATACAACACAGAAAATATTACTGGAACCCAGCATTAATATTTTCATTAAGCTGAGGAAGGGGTAGTACACAGGATTATGAAATGTCCCTGTGCGATGTGAGGTATTTGCATAATTTGCACATAAGCATTAAAGAATCATCGCCTTGCCTGGGTAAGAATTTCTAACTCTGTCAAAAAAAAGGTCAGCTTTAAGTGTTGCTGTCATAATGACAGTGTTAAGAGCCAAAGGGATTTTTTTTTAAAGGAAAGTTTCTGCGATTAAAACCTATCATACAAGCCTAGGAGAAAAAAATTTAGTATCGTCAAATAAGGCTCCAACAAAGTAATAAAGACTTTTATTAAGTTGATATTACTTGAAGGGAGACATTTTTGCATTTCAAGAAACTTTAGGTCTGTTTACATTCTGATTAAAAGGGCATGAGACTGTCCAAGATGAGGAGAGTTGACAGGTCAGCACTTGGATTCCTGAAATAAAATGCCTTCTATTCCCCCCTAAACTTGGCTATTCAGTGACTTACAAGCTTTAAGTTTGCTACTTAATATTTCCCATATTTGGCATTATTTTAAGGGGGAAATTACTTTAAAAATTCAGTGTTGTGCCACTCAGTAGAAACTGGTGTACTATGAACTGATATTATTTCATTTCAGCATAAGTAAGGAAAACATGTACATAAATTTAATTGAGAGTCTACTCCTAGCTTTAATCCAGATATTTAATGGCTGCTTTAATATGCATTAATTCAATCTCCTCAATATACATCTGCAGTAGACATTTATCCCTGTGTTGTGGAAGAGAGAACTAAGGCTCAAAGTTTATTTGCACCCCACAGAACTGGATGTACCTGAAGGGGTCCAGACCTTCTAAGGCCATGTCTATCTTACCATCTACTCTGGTGGTCTCTGCTTTATTCCTGATAGGTATTTTTTAAAAAAAATTATTTAAAAAGATTTGTTTATTTATTTGAGAGAGAGAGAGAGTGAGCAGAGGGAGAGGGAGACAAGTGGACTCCCCACTGAGCGGAAAGCCTGACTCAGGGCTCGATCCCAGGAACCTGAGATCACGACTTGAGCCAAAATCAAGAATTAGATGCTGAGCCACCCAAGTGCCTTGATGGGGATCTTTGTTTAATAAGGACTCTTCAGTGGAGATATATATATATATATATATATATATGTATATATACACACACACACACGTGTATATATATGTATGTATGTATATGTGTATGTATGTATGTATATGTGTATGTATGTATGTATATATGTATGTATGTATTTATGTGTGTATATATATGTGTATATATATATATATATAAATATATATTGCCCTCACATTCAATAGTTATTAGAGACCACCAAGTATTTGGCACTGTATTCCATTCAAAAGGGATATTATGCATTACAGAAGGGATGGAAATTTGGTATAAAAGTATCTAAACTTCCTTGATAGTTTTTCTATGAATACTTGAGAAGGAATATATATGGGTCACAGATAAAATCCATTAAAGAGCAGCAAATTAATACATTGTGCTGGCCTGCCTTTTATATTCTCAATTTAATTGTCTGTTTACTCATCTGATTGCTCTGGTATTTTTCATAGTATTTAAAAATATATGGAAGAATATGTTATGACTTTCCTGGGCATCACAGGCATTGTTTCGCAGTAACAATGGTCCTTGTGGAGATGTTTACCAAGTTAAATTAACAAAGCATTTGGTTGTGAACTGAGGTCCCTCAATGGGCACAGTCTGAAGTTCTCACAGATTTTTAGGTGGCTTGGCTCAAGGACTGCATACATTGACTGTGACACGGAGTGTTGATTTGATAGACTATCTAAGTCGCAAGGCTTTTGTAGTGCTGAGTCACACTGTTTTCGAGAAAAAGGATATATGTTTTATGGATGTATGGTATGACCTCAAACAATATATAGTTGCTAATACACAATATAATATTTCCTTTGTGTTACATGCTTCATATCAAATTATGGTTTAACTGTGTTGGGGCCTTATTCAAGTGTTAACTAGGTTGATGTATGTTTATTTCACGCATTATGAAAAAAATCAATATGAAGGAGATTAAAAATCCCAGTAAAGTCATAATACTCCTCTAGAATAAACATTATGTAGAAGTTGTCTCATTTTGTGTTATCCTCATCTGTGAAATTAGATAATCCCTGTACCATAACCTGTCAATATTAAGAAGTTTTGTTGTTGGTACCATTCAATCTCTACTTGATACCCAACCATTTACTGTAGTTTTTCTGCTGTTGTTTCTTTTTATTATAGAGTTAGGAACTGATTAATGAAATGTAAAATGCTAGGCCAACTTACAACTACTCTTAACCTTACCCATCAAAATCTATCCTCTGGTTCCTTCTCAAAGTCCCACCTTCACAGAGAGGTGGCTTGTCGCATTAAGACTCTGTAGGTCTACTCCAGCTACTCTTTATTAAGGCTACTGAGAAATTTGGATGATAAGATGCTCTGTTTCAAGGACCACTCATCACATTTGCTGATAAATGCTAACAATAGTTCACTGTGTACTTCCTTTACTAAATTCGCCCAGCTCCTTGTCAACAGGGAAAGGTGTCAGAAAAATGTACCTAATGCTGTTCACAACCTTATTTAGTAAACGTATTTGAGTGCTTGGCTACAGATTACCTTGACTTGTGCTTCTATTTGTAGCTACTCAGACATAGCTTGTCTCTTCACCCCTATTAGACCTTTTAAAGAAAGCCTAACACAAAAGGGGACGATTGAAATAAATTAGGAGAAAAATATCCTCTCATATTCTCTAGTGCCTTTTTCTGCTTCATAATCTCACATACGACATTAGACAAATATTTTTGGTAGAAAAGTGCTTTCATTTCTTTTTCTCTTACTAGCATTGTAGTATCAACTCTAGGAGATGTTAATTCACCCAGTATGAGGTGGATATTTATATTAATGAAATACATGTCTAGAACTGTTCCTTTCTCCAAATTAGTTCATATTTTATTCCACACAAAGAAGAGATATATATTTTTTTGGATTGTAAGTAATATTTTAGCATTCGTTTTGGGAGCCACTGCACTAAAATGCTAGGAGGCCATGCCAAAAAGATGAAATCCTAAGGTATGATCAGCCAAAGCAGCTCAAAGCCAAGAGTGTGCCAAAAACAGTAAGTAAAATGCATATTTATTTTATTTCTGTACTTTCCTTGATAGAACTTGATTAATATAGAGAAGATTCTAACTTAAATAAACCATCTAACAATTAAAAAAAAACCCAGCATTTAGCTTCAAAGTTGATCTCTGCTCTTTTCTTTTTTCTAATTTGTATTCTTTTAAAAAACCACAACTCTCACCGTTATCTTTATCCCTGATGAAATGGAGCATATTATTTCTTGGGAACAGAAAAAAAAAAAAAGAAACAAAAAGGAAACATCTCAGGAAGAGTCTCTGAATAGAAGTTATTTCAAGTTTTACAGTGTACTTGCTTTATTTAGCCAATAAAACAAAGTGTGCCATGTCCGCTAGCTTACTAACAGGGCAACCCCACTTTAACTACAGTGGAATTCAAGTTGGCTATTAAGTCATGCTCGTGTAGACAGTGGCAATATGCTGGACAACTGTGAAGAGAAAAAGCAGCAGCACCGACGGTCCGTGGCCCCGAAGAGGCCACCTCCATATGCTCCCCATCGCCTGACAGCTTTGCCGGCCCGTCCCAACTCCTCCTCGGCGACGTCCAGATGGTGGCCACAGATTGAGAGCCTGCCTCTTCTACGACAGTCAGGTCTCACTTGGGATTCTAATGCACTCCATTCTGGTGAACAGTGATTCATACTTTCATTGCAAAAACAAGATTACGAATACTAGGTTCTTTCACTTTCTTCAAAGGGACTGTTATGGATCCTGGCAGTCTGATCCTTTCATTGTAATAGAAAGAAGTTAGCTACATGCGTGTTAATCTCATCCCAAAATGAATCAGGTTATCTCCCATGCTTTATGTGGTGAGGAGCCAGAAAAATCAGAAACACAGAGAGCTGGCCTTGCACGTTCTTGTTTCCAGGTGCTGGGGGGGGGGGGGGTGAATTGAGCGCAAGTGGCAGGTATGAATTGGAGTGAAAACGTGAACAAAGGATTTTTCTGAGAATGACAGTTAATTTGGGTGTTTCTTGAGGTTTATTTCTGTCGAAAATTTTAGGCCTTACACGTTCATTTCTTTGTTCACCGAACGTGTGTTGTGTTCAGACTCTTGAAACCCTGGCCTCACCTGTCCCATGTGGTGAAGACCTACCAGGGGCAGTGGTCATTAATTTATGTCAGCAGAGAGACTAACCACAGCCTGAATTAGAAAGAACAGGGTAAAAGCATAGAAGAATTTCTTAGAAGGAGGGCCTGATCTCCTAGTAGGAGAGAAACACGGCTTGGACAATAGATCACAGAGGAATGCGTGTGCTTATGCTACTATTTTTTTTTTTTTCATTTAAAGAAATTTCTCACTTTCTATGAAGCTTTTTAAAAAACCAGAAAGGAGATTGATAGAGATTTCCAATTTGTGAAAGAAAAAATGTAAAATGCTAGGGAAATATTCAACATAAACCCAATTGACATGATAGTACACTCAATGAATAATATCTTTTTTTAAAAAAGGAGCATGGCATTTCTCAAATTGAAATTAATAAAAACAGATATTGGCACCTTCTCTCCATGTAATTTCCCGATTAAGAATTTATTCATTTCTTTCTTCCCACAGCAATTCCTCCAGGTCTAGATTTGACATTACTTGTGACTTAGCTTCATTTGGGAAGCCTAAGAGGCCAGCAGAAACATCACTTTTCCCTTAGTTCATCCCCAATTAGGGGACCTCTCCAGGAGCCAAAAAACACTGTTTTCTTGAACTTTCCTCCATCCCTCTTCCCTCTGCTCCCCCCACTTGGCAGGGCTCGCTTAGCTCCTGATAACCTGCTGTGGCCTTCGGCTACAGGATCTTCCTATTATTTGGTGGGGTATCTCCCAACTTCTGGATCTTTTGTGCTTTACAGCCCCAGATTCCTAGTGTCCCACATGGGATTGGTGGGGGTAAGAGAGGAGATGGGGAGTGGGGGAAAAGGGTGTGTTTCCCCCCCAAGTTTCTGGGGCTGTGCTGAGCCCATCCATGTTTCTGGCTGAAACATTTTATATGCTGAGCATATAAAATCGTGTACATGCAGGAAAATACGAATCCACGGAACAAAGGTGGGAACTTCTATGTGACAAATCATCTTAGAGAAAACTGAATACCGTGGATAAGACGAAGGTGGAGAGGAATTTTAATGAAAGAATCTGGAACCTCAGTGGTCTCTCACTTATCTATAACAAGGTGCAAATATTTCTAGAAGAGAAATAGATTGAGGCCAACCTAATGCTAACAGTCCTCTCTCACACCTTTCCCCAGACACACGCAAACACAGTTCTTGTCTGCGCTCCAGGGCCTGTGAGTCTAATGACAAAGAAGAAGAAACGGCCCGTTAGGGATGAGAAACTCCCGCGCCTGCCACAGAATTCAAATTGGCCATCGCTCCATTACTTCACTTCCTTGAAACTTAATCATGATTTTCTTAAAGATCGCCGTTTGCCATGGAAAGGGATGCCTGGTTCTACCTGCGTGCAGTCCGTTTTCTCCTTACAGGGGACTAAGGAACACACGGTCACACTCCGCTCGGGTACGAAGGCCACAAACACCTGCACCCTGACGTGATCCATGGAAGTTTGCCCGAGCCGCGACCCGAGTCATCGCGGCCCCGCATGAGCTACGAAGAGCTCCTGCCAGCAGCGCCCAATGGACAGGTAAGTTTTCCTCGTTTTATTTTCAAAGTCATTAGACTCGTGAAGCGACGAGACCGCAACAGCACTGGGCCATCGCTCACGGCCTTTTCTGATGGGTTGGCGACACCGTGTACACTCACAAGCCCGGAGTTGGCTGCGACTGTCCTGGGTCTTTTCCTCCAGGGCGGTGCACCAAGACTGCTTTGCAGGAGCTCGCCAGCTGCAGGGGGAAAGGCGCCAGCCACAACCCCGAGGCGGACAAAGTTTCTCACCGCAGGAAATCTTCAGGATTGGTACATCTGACCCACGGAGAGGGTGCTGCCTTCATCTCAGATCGCTGAAGGACATCGGTTGGAGCAAGTGGCAATTGTGGGGGAGGGACAGACAGCGAGGGGGGAGGACAGGGATCTGCTCCGTGGCCGTCAGCGGCACCAAGCGGGCACCCCAGCACTCGGGGGCTCCGCAGACCCCCACTTCTGGACAGTCAGCCCTTGCCCACCAGACGGACCGGAGATGAAAAGGTGCCCCCACACTGAACCCCCAGGCTGACGCGGGAGCCTTGGGGATTCTTTATCTATTAGCCCTATGCGGAAGTGCTTCCTGAGGCCCCGATAATCGGGCTTTTTCTCAATTATTCATGAGACTTAGGGAAAATTGCCTACTTTTCATTTCTTTTTTTTTTTTTTTCCTTTTGGTATAAATTACTGAAGCCTCAGGCAAGGAACCAATCCAGGTGTATTTTCTAGAAGCCTCCCTGGGCTGGCCTGGTTGCCTCTTCCTTGTTTCAGGGTGGGCACCATCATTCCAGCTCCGGCTCTTTGAACTCCGAGGGTGAGGGCTCCTGACCACGGGACAGTGGGCGGCACTTTATGTAACTCGTCCTGTTACTGCCGGCACAGTGTAGGAAAACATGGGAATGAAACTCTGAATCTGTAATACACGCGCGCCCATGGTGACACAACGTCTCAGCTGCGGCGAGGCTGGGCCCGGAGAGGGACCAGAGGTGGTTTGCTGGGTGGGGCGCACCACTCGGGCCAGCTTCGTTTGCAGTCCTTGGTTACTGACGAGTTTCTAACTATCCACGGGCAAGTACGGGGAGCCCTGGCCGGCCTCCCTCCTTCCTCCGTGCCCTCTCCCCTGCTGCCCTGCGTGGGGCAGTGGGACCGTCCCGTCACCAGCTCCCTCGCACACAGGGGTCTTCCGAGCCACAGGACCTGTAGACCCGTCCTTC
>RCUC01154203.1:0-55953 GCA_003697995.1 Taxidea taxus jeffersonii
ACTGTCACTTCCTGGAGGGACCCCGACCACCATCCTTGAAGCCTGAAACACACAGTCTGCTCTGTGGCTGGCGAGTCTGGAAACTTCCATCCACAGAGCAGGATTGTTCTGTTGAGCCTGGGTTCCCAGGCTTCGTGTCAGCCTATGTTAGGTGAGAATATGGACTTTAGAATAAAACTTGAAGATAATAGGATGAGATTATTTTAGGTAGAATGAGGCATAAGTTCTCTGTTTTTGGAACTTGACAGGGTCCCTTGTCCAAGGACAAGTCCGAGACGTGTCCAAGGCCGTGCAGGGGAGCGTCCCGTCCGACCACACGGACTCTTGATGGGATGGTGACGCGAGGTGTGTGCTTCCTTTGCTGGGCTCCGTGTGGAGTCCCGGCCGGAGGTGTCCGGGCTCCTCTTCCCCTTGGGGACGGACACGGGTGTTGCGGCATGATCGGGTTCCGTTACCGTGCAGGGCTGGGGAGCGGCGTCTGCGCCCACGCAGCTCTAGTGTCCACGTCGGAGTATTAGGGCGCTTTGCTCACCAGGCAGTCTTCAGCTCAAACGGAGTTTACGACCTTTATGATGGGCTCGGAATTCTGGACTCGATCCTGTACCCCCGGGAAAACCCGCACGACCCAGGTGATTGCCAGGGAGGTTCTCGTAGGATGAGCCTGGGTCGCGCTTCCAATGGGAAAGAGTTGGCAACAGAAATGCCCTAGAAGCTGAGATCTTCCCGGGTCAAACTCAGAGGAAGGAAAGGTATTCCCTAAAGGCGTGATTAGTTAGCTGTCGCAGAAGCCGCCATGCTGGGGATGTGTGCTCAGAACCAGGTGGTGTGGGGCCCGGGACATGCACAGCCGTCGTGGGCAGGCAGCTAGGCCTCCTGTCCCCACAGTACTTGGGGACGCACGCGGCGGCGGTGAGAGGCCCGCGCCCGAGGACACTGGCTGAGTGGTGCTTCCCCCGTTCGGTGCCTGGGCGCCCTATCCACCTCAGTCACGCCCTCTCATCGGGGACAGTGGCATGGGTGTGGGTTAAAACGGGTCTTACTAGTCTTCGGTGCTCCTGAATGAGGCAGTGGGAAATGGAGGGCCTTGTGGGCAAGTTCTGCCGTTTCTCCGAGATGCATGTTCAGGGCTCGCTCGGTGAGGATTCGGACGAGTTCTGCCTTACAGCACCTGCGTGTTTCAGATGACCGTGTCATACGTCGCCTGCGGCATAGAAGCAATTTTATATTCTTTCGATCTGTGGACGTACGCTGAATTCGGACAAGAATTGGGTTTCAGCTAATTCGACAGAGACTTTGTCATCCTTTCTATTTGCCGTTTATGGTCAAGTATCTGATGTTAGGGACACACTCAGCCCCATGAGCCTCGTTTAAGCAAATGCGTTGCTCCAGGCAGAGCTTGCTCGGGTTGGCGTTTCTGTTAAGCTACGGTTGGGCCCAGCAGTGAGAGTGGGGCTTGGGGGAGGCCTCTGGAGCTGCTCCCCTTACATGAGCCTTAGCCTTTCTTCAGAAAGATACCCCAGAGCAGGCCAGGTGCAGATAGATGAGGGCCATCTGCTCCGCCATTCTCACCGAAGGGAACATGGGGCCAGGGCCTTCCACCTGGCCGGACTCCCGCTCTTCCATCTGTGCCCCGGAGGGTGCGTGGCACACAGGTAAGGAGCCAGGTGCCTGGGCGGTGTTGGGGGCGTGCGGGGACTGGTGGCCAGGCTGTAGCCTCCCTGCCCCTGCACCTGGCCGTCCCCACAGCGCCACCCCGATTGCTCAGCGATGGATGACGGGAGGGCTTCCGGTCGCCCCCAGGCCCCCCACCGTGGGCCGTGGTGCAGGTTTCAGGTCATGGTGATTGATACTCCCTCACCATCCCGCATGTGCCGGCTGCGGGCAGAGCCTGGGGGAGGGCTCCTGGCCGCCCCCCAGACCTGCAGGTGCCCCCATCACTCCGTTAGGCAGTGATGTTCTCCTCTTG
Source organism: Taxidea taxus jeffersonii (assembly GCA_003697995.1). Lineage (NCBI taxonomy): Eukaryota > Metazoa > Chordata > Mammalia > Carnivora > Mustelidae > Taxidea > Taxidea taxus. Next base: position 1,967 of record RCUC01154203.1, read on the forward strand.
CCCCGTCCCCTGCCGCTCCCCACCTGTGCAACACCCACGGCCACCGCCGCCCAGGGCTGCTCTGGATGCGGGCCCGCCGCAGAGACTCTGTGTGTGGGATGCAGGACGTGCTTCCACCAGGTGCCCTGCCCGCCACTGAGCCTGGGCCAGCCGCGGACCCCGGGGGGCGCCAGGAAGCTGAGCCGTCTCTGCCTGGGCTGCGTCCCCAGCCACGGGCTCGTGAGTGCGTGGCCCGAGAGGCATCGTGCCCCAGACTCCCCCAGCCGGCCCCCAGAATGGTCTTCCGTTCGCATCTGGGGGCCGTGTGCTTTAATTTGAGATAAGCCTGTTTGCAAATGCCCCATTTTGATTAGAGTCCGGTCCTCAGCAGCAGATAGCTAATGAGCCCTGCAGCCACCAGAGCGTGCCCGGCACCGTGCCCGTCTGCGGGGGCTGTGCTCACGGACGCTCACTGGCCGTGGCACGGTGTCCCCGGGGCCCCTGCCCTGGTCGTGCCGGTGGCAGAAGCCCTAGGCCTGTGTGTGCCCAGCTCGCCCGCAGCGGCGCGGCCGAAAGCCGTGCGTGGGGAGCTGGTGGGGGTGGCAGGAGGCACAGCGACAGAGGCCACACGGCGAGTAACGCAGGAGGAGGAGGAGGGTCCCTGCACACAGACGCCGGTAATGAATGCGGCCGGCCACGGGGTCGGGAGCGGAAAGAGCCGCGGCCGCCCCTCGCCCCGTCCCTCACAGGAAGCGTGGTGGAAATTGGTATTTTCCGGCCACAGGCTAGGCGCTGGCGTCCTTTTTGAGCAAGTGCTTTATCTGTAATGGCCTTGCCCGGCGCGGTGTCGGGGCGGGGCGGGCTCGCGCCTGCACTGGCACACGCTGTGTTCCCATAGTGGCGCTGCAGTAATGACCCCCGAGGTGCTGAACGAGGCCCACGCCCTCTCCACAGACGCCCCCAAACAGGCAGGCCTTCCGATGAACCGGACGTCGGCTTTAATGTGGCTGCCGGGAAGAGGCGCGCCGTGGCGCTCAGCACGACAGCCCCCGTGGTTTCCCTTCCCCAGAAGCGGACGCAGGTGCACTGCTTGGCCGGCCCCTCGGGTCCGTCGGGGCGGTCGACAACGCCCGATGGCCGTTGCGGCCCTGAGCGACACGGATGCGGCAGGCAGGTGTGCACAGCGGCTCTCGGTCCTGCTGGGGTCCGGGCGTGGCCGTGTCCCCCATGCCGGAGGCTCCTGTTCTCCCAGCCGGGGTGTTTGTGGACAGGTTTGCTCGGGAACGAGTTTTGCCGTCGTTCCTCGGCGTGGTGTGTGGTCCTCCTCCGGGAGAAGCGCCGAGCGGGGCTGGCGCACACGGCTGTCGGAGGGGTCAGCGCGAGCTCCTCAGGCGCGGGGCACACGCCGTCCTCAGTGGCCTCGCAGGTCGTCCTGGGCTAAGGGCCCTCCCCCTCCTGTCCCCTCACAGAACATCCCTGTGCCCCCTCCTCCCACGGGCACTCTCCGTTGACATTCTTGCTTTCTGTCGGATTCTGTAGCCGCTCGCTGTCCCCTTTGTAAAGGGGGGGGGGGCGGCATCCCTGCCGTGGAGCAAGCGTCTGGGCCCGTCGCGGGGTCCCCGCACGCTCGTGGGCCCCGTCCGACCAGTGTAACCATCCGCGGGACCCTTGGCTGCCGAGGGTGGTGATGGTGACGGGGCCACCGTGGGAAGCTCGGCAGCCCTCCTGGTGTGTCTCTCTAGAAGGGAAGCTTCGCCGCAAAGCCGTCAGGGAAGCGGTCACTGCCATGCCGGGTGGGCCTTCGCCTGGAGTGTCCTGTCCTGCACTTTGTGCTTGTGTCTTGCTGCGATTTTAGAATGTCTGCTGCTTGCTAAAAAGCCTGTTCTTCATGTGTCACCGACTGGATGCTCTGCTGTGTGGTAGCGTTTTCCAGTAAGTGGTTTCTCTCTGTCCACGAAACCGGTTGTTTTGGCATAGAGAGAAGTTACTCGGCGGTGCTGTGAGCGTTTTGGAAGTAAGTGATGTCTCTGCGGATGCCGAGTCAACAGATCTCCGCCCAGACGTGGCCGCAGCGGGGGTTGGCCGGCGCTGTCCTTTCCCACCGGCGTGGACGCCCTCGCGGCAGCACTCGCCGCGCCGTGCTGGCGGGACGTGGTGACACGGTTCCGCCGGGACTGGAGGGTCACGTGGCGGTTACAACTGGCCTCGGGACAGAGTGTCCGCGGCCCACGGGCCACCCGCCGCATCTCCCTAGGGCGTGGCTTTCCTCCGAGAGTGTCGGGTGGCGCGGCCGATGCCCGCGGACCCACGAGGAGCTCGGCGAGATTCGGGGACGCGCGCCGGGTGTTCGTGCCGCTCCTTCTGCTAGGCCTCCTGTCACGGGGCGCCCCTGTCGCGGGGGCGAGCAGGTCAGCCAGCCTCGTCACTGAGGCTGTGCCTTACGCTGTGTCTTTGTTACCGGGACTTACGTGGGGGTTTCGTAACAGTTGGTACCCATCCTTGGCTGTGACCGAGAAAAGATGTGTTTATGCTTCTCTGTGTCTGTGGCCTCACCTTCCGCAGTTTAGTACATACACCGCCTGACCTTCCTTGCTCAGGGATGCACATTCCGTGTTCTAAGCCGCCGTCCCCGCTCGGAGCCGGGCCCTCCGTGGGTCAGCTGTCCTTCTGTCCAGCCGTGGGACACGCTCGCTCAGGCCTGTGACCCTGACGTTGTGCTCGATTACCTGCCCCTCCCACTGGAGCCGCTGGTTTGCTTAATTCCTCGGTGGTGGAGGTCATGGCCCCTGGTCGTACTTCCTGTTCTTTGTTGCATTTAAAGTAGTTTTTTTTTTTTTTTAAGCTTTATTTATTTGAGAGAGAGAGCGGGCGGGTGAGCACACAAGCAGGGGGAGGGGCAGAGGGAGAAGCAGGCTCCTCGCTGAGCAGGGAGCCCAGTGGGGGACTGGATCGCAGGACCCCGGGATCATGACCTGAGCCGAAGGCAGAGGCTCAACCGATGGAGCCCCCCAGGCGCCCTGAAGTGGCTTTTGCGGATGAGCTGCCGCGTGTTCAGGATCTCCGAGAAGACCCGCGTTTGTAGCGTCCCTGCACTTTAGGAACTCCCAAGGTCACTGAAAACCAGCCGGTCACAGGCACAGGTGTAAATCTTGGTACTTCCTCATCCCGTAGTTCTCAGTGTTCAAAACAGGATCGCCGCCGTGTCGGACTTAGGCTCAACGGTTCCGTGCACGACCGCGGGTCTCGGTCGGGAGCACGAGGGGTGCCCCTCGCCAGCTCGCTCTTCCTCACATCTGCCGTCTTCACGGACATTAAATATTGATACTGAAGTCAGATTCCTTTCTTGGGAGTGTTGGAAGCTGCACATCACGGGCTTTTGGTTTTAGTCCTGCAACGCCTCGCGCTGGTGCGGTCACTTGCCGTGGTGCGTGGTGCGCTTTCCCAGATCCTCCGGACGCGAGTGCGGTCTCGGAGCCGGCGCCAGCCCGCTCGCCGTGTCTGTGCGGCAGCTGTGACGTGCCAGGCTCCGGAGTTCCAGGACAGCGTCGGGGTACCAGGGACACAAGGCTGGTTCTTTCCCTGCTCTGCTGTTTCTTTAGAGGCAGGGGGCGGTTTAGACGAGGAAATGGAGCAAAGCCGCGCCGTGGTGGGAGTCCAGGTGGCCGCACAGTGAGGGTCCTGGGACCTGGACGTGGCGTTTGGACGACACGGGGCCGGCTGCTGCTGTCTGCGGGAGCCCACCCAGAGGGGGAGCACTCCCTTCGAGGAGCCGTCCCAGGTCCAGCAGCGTGGGGGGGACGGAGGCCTCCGTCGGCGGCGGGGAGCCCTGAGCCGGGGACAGGGTCAGCAGCGTCCTGTCTCTAGAAGGAGTGTTGGGCTGGACGACGTCCGGATGGGTTAGGGCAGCTCCAGAGGGCGGCCGAGCCCCGCTTTGCCGTGCTCGGGGTAACCTGCGTGAGATGCGGGGGTCCAGGCTAGGGTGGGGCCGGCCAAGAGTGGGTGATTCTGGCCACAAGCAGCGGCTCCCGGGAGGAGGCCTGCCCCGCGCCTGGAACTTGGTTCCTGGTCACGTCCGAGCCCATTTGGGTGCCTCCTGTGGTGTCCAGCGGGAACGTGAGGCAGTGGGTGTGAGGTGGACGAGCGCGAGCGGTGCTGGGGGAGGGGCGGCGCGTGCCTCCCACACGGACATGCGGCCCCGCGAGCCACGGCCGCTTGCGAACTCTGGAGACCTTGAGTCTTGAGGCCTTCCTGAGGAGGAAGCTGCCGCCCACCCCCGGCCTGGGGCGCGTGACATCACGCCGGTGCCCGCGTCTGTGGTAACCCCAGAAGCGCGTCGTGCCCTCGCCGTGAAGACACCGTGGGCCACACACGCCTTCTGGGATGAAGCTGCCACCGCCTGCCGTGACCGCTGGGGGTCCAGGCGCGCACACGTGGCGGCCGGACGCTGCTCGCACACTGAGTGGGCCGCCAGCCCCGAGGGCCGTTCTCTTTCCCGGGCGTCCCCTGGCTGTGCCGGAGCCCGGCCCTGTGCCTTTTGTTGCCGAGACCCGGGGCCCCGGTTCTCTGCTGTGTCACACCGGCGACCACACGGCAGCCCCCTGACTTTGCCGAATTAGCATCCAGAGTCTGTGCGTTGGTAATTCGGACAGATCGTGATGTCCCTGGTCTCCGAGTGAGACAGTCCATCAGGCACGGGTCCAGGCCCAGAGCCACAGTGGATCTGCTTCTGTTAGGTCGGAATGAACAGAAACTTCGAGAGTGCGGTGACTCTCTCTGGTTGTGTGTTGTGGCAGCACTCTCTTCTCCGTACGTGCGCCGGTCAGCAGGCAGTTCTCCCACCGGTGGAGTGGACAGGGTCGCGGGACCCTTACACAAGTCACAGGTGTGGATTCCGTGGTCGAGCTTCTAGAAGGAGGCTCCTGGTCGCGGTGTCCGTTCTGCAGGTGTCTCCTCTCGCAGGACGTGGGTGCTGGAGGGGAGCGTCGTCACGCGTGAGGCATGGCCACGGCTCTGGGCGAATTGTCCCCACCCTCAGGAATGAAGGCCCCGCTGTCCCTGCTTCTCGTGTGCGCACCAGAGTCCAATCGTGAGGGCAGCTGATACCCGAAGCAAATTTCTAAACGAAAGGAGGGCTTCGTGCATGTTGTCATTTCCAAGACGCTTTGCTGTAGCACGACGGAGTAAGTGTTCAGTGTCTAGTAATCACCGGTATTCATCATTAGGAAGAACATTTTTTTAAAAACGACAGCTTGAAATATGGGTATCATTGTTCTAGGGTGTCAGGGGGGAAGATTCTAGGCGGCTTTGTGTGTGTGTTGTGAAGAAATTGTCTTTTCTGTTATGTGGCTAAACGTTAGAGATTAAAATGATACTTAGAACCAAGAAAAATGGACCCTCTCTCCCTGCAACCCCCTGGTTTTTGGATTTGAAAGAGCAGACTGACTTTTGCTGAAATAAGAAATCTGGTGTTCCCAGTGTGTTTGAATTCCTTGCCAAAATTTAAAGACTATGATTAATAGTTTATTTTTTATTATTCTAAATGTTATTTTAAAGTAGTTAAGCCAGAGAAATAAGTCCATTAATCAAAATAAGGGGAAATGAAGAAATAAATGGGGGCTTAGTCTGCCTCCTGTTTAGCTGTGGATACCACAGCTGGACGCAGATGATGGAGAACCGTGGAGCCAGCCCACTTGAATACACGCACCGTCCGCCTTCCGGTCACTGTTAGAGTCTCAGCATCCCAGGTTGGATTTCAAAGTCCCGCTCACGTCTTGAAGCAGCTTCCGTATTCGTAAAACCAGACAGACATCTTAAAACATTATCCGTCGTTCTCTTAAGTCGAACGTACTGTGAGAAGCTGTGAACACGACGCATGGTTCGTCTGACGTGACACGCGCGGTCCTGAGAGCTGCCCCTCACCTGTGACACGGTGCGTGGAGGTCGCAGTCAGGAAGGGGCTGCGTGTGACCTCGTTAGGCCTTGAGCACCACATCATGTGTATTAGACTAGCTGGTCGCGTCCCCCTCCCTCTGAAGACTGAGAGGTTCGCGTGTGTCCTGGGACAGTGTTTATATCCTCCTCCGACCCCGGAGTCCACGTGCATCCCCTTACCTTTATAAAGACAAAAGTGAGAAAAAGTAGACCTCATGAAGGTCTGGAAGTCAGTATCCATCCCTAGAACATTGAAATGCATTAAAGAAGTTGATTATTTTCTTTAGCGTTACTGTTACTGAAAACCCCACAATTCACAGAGCAGCAGAAAACCCACAAATTTTCTAAAAACATGTTTCTCATCTTCTGAGTATTCTGTCTCATAGGGGGGAGAAAGCAGCCTGTGTGCACTCAAAATCCTAGGTGTGCTCTTACGTATTTCTGTGACTCCTTTCTTCCGAGGCTGCATTTCCCGTATGCCCGATTTCTCAGATGAATTTCTTTCATTTCCTAGAAAGCCTGTAGGTCGCTGCGTTGAGGAGTAAAATGTTGATGACTCCCTTAAAGAATGAGATGCTGTTGGAACATATTGCTTCAATTTCAAAGCAAAAATGGGCATTTCTGTGTCTAGATTTATGGACTAAACTAACAACCTGGTGGTTAGGGTTACAGTCCTGAAACATTTTTAAAATTTCCTAAGCTTTGCAATTAAAAACTTCTGTCCTTGGAGGGAGGCGCATCCTCCTGTTGCCTCTCTAATCTGCCCTGTGCAAGGTTGTGTGTTCTGGCCCCAAGGAAGAGAGGTGCAGGCGGTCCGAGGCACTGTCGCTGTCGCGTGTGCAGAGTGGACACTGTTAGGATCGCCAGCGAGTTCGCTTGCTACATATAGTCACTCTGGGGAGACCTCCAGGCCATTCACCTAACCACTGACAGTAACTCATTTTTCTCTTGGCAAACACAAAGGCCCTTTTCCTTCCTCGAATGTATCTAGAAGCAGTTCGGAAAGCACCCTGTTAAATCTCCATGGCGGTCGCTGTGCAAAAATGTAAAACCTCGCTCTCCCCGCTGCGGGGAATGCGCCGTCGGCCTGAGGACGTGGAGTTGCGTGGGATAAACTCCTGCCTGTACCACTGTGCCCTCCCAGCCCCTGCAGAACTTTTGTCCAGTATCTTCCTGGGCCTCCTTCAGTGTTGATCGGTGGACATCGTGAATGTGGGGCTGGTTTTAAATGGGAGCTTTCAGAAACTTGACTAAAGAGAAGCACTTAATGCCCAATGTCAGCCAGCCCCTCCCCCCGGGGCTTCTAGGGCGCCCGGAGGCAGGGCTGGAAACCCGTGACGATGGTCCCTGAGCGCTGTGGCTTACGTGTGCATGTTAATTTCAAGTGATGGGTCTTACTTCATCAAGACTCTAGCTGAAGGTTAATGCAGTTAAGTGAGATTAATCTCGCCCTGTTGTTTGTGTCCTCAGATTGTAAACCCCGCTGTTCAAACAGCGATGCTTCGCATGTCACTTGAGAGCCTTCTCTGAAAGCCGCAGGCCCACGTGTGTTCCCGTTTTTGCAGTGCACCTGACTGTAGAATACCCGTTCTGGGTTTCCAACACGGGAATTGCTTATGGAAACCGGTGCAAGCACTCTCGGTTCTGATGGACCTATGTGAGAGCTGTCCTTTTTTGACTGTGCCTGTGCGGCCCCCAGATTCAGCCTTGTTGTGGAACTATCACTCACCTGTAAACCCGCCTTCTGCGACAAAGTCCTGCTTTTTTTGGGAATCCTCCCCCAATTCCGTCTTGCCACCTTTTAACCTCCAGGCTGGTCCGGGCACTGTTGTTTGCCATTCTTACACGTGAAACAGAGAAGGCTAACGACCCCCCTGAATCCTCGCACATGATTGTCTAAAGCTGCTCCATAGAGCAGGAAGGCCCACTTAAAATCTCTCCTGCTCGGGCAGACTGAGTGCCCCCAGCAGTCAGGCGTCTCCGCGCACCTGACGGGGTTGCTGCCTGAAGGTTGTCCTGCTCTTGGGTGTTGATAAGGAAATTAATAGGGAAGATGTACGTAGACACCAAAAGGCAGAAATGAGCTGCTCTGTTGTCTGCTTTCTCTCCTCTAGGGGAGAGACCGTTCTAACCCAGTCCCGTCCAGGCAGTGCCTCTCAGAAAGGGAACCTGGAGACTCGTTGCCAGCGTACTACCTGGTGCCCCGTGACAGCCGTCCGCAGCCCCCCGTGGATGTCCCGGCAGTGACCCCGCCGCCGCCGTGGAGGAGCAGCGGCAGGAGCCCCGACCGGATGCCCCGACCCTGGAGCAGCCAGCCGTGCCGGAGTGCAGCCGAAGGGAGCCTCTTCTGCTCCCTGGAAAACGGTTCGGGATACACGGAGACGGTCTCCCCCGGGACCGCGTGTACATACTCTGTGCAGCTCTGTGCTCATCGACCACAGTCCCCTATTTTCTTACCGTAAACAGTGCTGTTGGCAGGTACGCTCGGAGCACAGGCCTCTGTGTTGCCGGAGACACGTTTGAGACACTGGAGAGAGAATCTTGTGCGTCGGAGAGACTGAAGAGCTGGGCGCCGGGCTGGAGCTGCCGATGCTCGCAGGACTGTCGGGTAATGTCAGGACACGTGGTAGGGCGGCGGCGGCGGCTGGCGGAGTGTTGGTGCCACAGCCTGTCTGTGTCCTAGGGGTGTTTAAAGTAGTCCACGAGAGAGGAACGAGGTAGCATCGGGCGCTGCAGAGAGCAGGCTCGGTGGCGCCGGGCCACGGCGGGGTCCTAACTGCCTGGTGGCCTTCGGGGGTGGGCCGTGGGCATTTCCCGTTTGCTCTTTCCATCCTGCCCGTGTCCTTTGTGCTCAGCGAGCCTGCAGGGGACACACACCCATGGGAGTGCTTATACTCTGCTTCGGAAAAGAGCTGCTTGAACACTAAGATAAGCAGGCTTCTTTGTTTATTCTCAGGACCTTTTTGTAACAGGGCTACCCTCTGCGGACTGCGCACCAAGGAAGACTGCCCGTAAATTCTCTGGCCACTGAACCCACCTCCCCCGGTCTAGACCCGTTGTAGTGATGGCGGGAGCACCCCTGAGTAGATCTGGGGGCCCTGGTGCTCTGGAAACCTGTGCTCCCTCCCCCCCATCTGTCCCCCCCACCAGCCCAGCTAGTAGGTGTCTTTTCTTTTCGGGCCCGGGGACCTCCATGGGATGAGTCGCTTCATTCCCGGAGCATGGAGGTCCCCTGGCCCCTGGGTGGGGACAGCTTCAGATACCTCTTCCTCAGTCCCGCAAATGCAAGTTTTTGTGGTGGGGGGTTAAGGCCCATAACAAAGGATCTTAAACCATGCAGTGTACGCAGCTAAAATTGTATTCCACAGATATAAATATTTTCTTTTCCTGTTACCGTGGCACTATGTGCGATGGTAATATTTCTGAGAGTTTCAGATTTTTGCACATATGATTTTATGCATTATCAAAAGTTACTGCTGCCTTGAATGACAATGTTCTGTGAAATTTTTTGCAAAAGCTTTACTAGGTTTTTTTTTAATTGTGACATTTTGTAAAGGCAGGAAATGGATTAAAAAGGAGCATGTTAAATATATTTTTCAAAAAAGCAATAATTTTACATGTACAGAAATTATCCTAACCTTTAATACTGGTGAGAGCAACAGTTTACTTAATACAGTAATGGATCAGCGCAGTTTTTTGTAGAAAATGGGCTTCTGATACAAAGATCTGTCTAAACACGTGCGCGCGCACGGACACAAACCCTGAAGTGTGGTTTTCCTGTTCTAATGATTTGTTGAATTATTATTATATTATTATTATCGTTGATGTTGTTATTAGTTAATGTTTGGTTCTGGATTCTACTCGTTACTGAATTTAAATTACTTGAGGTTCCGGTTACTTTGCAAACGGGGGATGTAGCTGGGTGGCTCCTCTTCACGTTTGGATGTACACGTGTGTGTGCGCACGCAGCGTGTCCACTTCCTTTCTCCTGATCCTCCTACGCCAGCTTTGTGAGGACGATCTGTTGTGTTGGTGTAATCAGGAACATCCACGCCGACTGTATCGAGCAGCTGTGATCGACTGTTCTGTATTTTGAGCAAAGTTGCAGAGACACATTCCTCTGTTAGAAATCAGAACGCTTTTCTGTTGACTTCTGTTTGATCATTTCGGTAGTTTCCCCTCGTGATAAGTTCCGGCTTTCATTTTCTCAGCTGACAGCAGTGACAGGTCAGGACGCACAGGGGCTCCTGACCCGGTCCTGTCTTTCTCTGTGTTCTAGCGATTAAAAGCAGTTCTGTCCCCAAAGTGACACGGAGCTGTCCTGTCCATTCTTCCTGTTTCGGAAGCGGCCCCACCCCCACCCCGGAGCCCTGCCAGCGGCCGAGTGGCCTGGTGGCGAGAGGCGTGCGCGCCGGGTCCCGCGGGCCGATCGCGCAGCCCGAGTCCGCCTGCGGGAGCGCGGCCCGGCCCGGCGCAGGAGGCCCAGTCGGCGAACCGAGCAGGGGAAGAGGCCGCCCGCGAGCCGCGCCGTCCGGGCCGGCCTGTGGCTTCCTTCTCCCACTGCTCGTCGGTATTGTCGGGTTTGTTCGTGCGTTGTGTGTGTTTGATCACAGTATTTAATATGATCTGTGGTTTCTTATTTATTTAGCCAGTACGTTTTGATTCGCTTTTTCTCGAACGATACTTTCCACGTGATCCCTCCTGTACGTCGTCTTCTGACTGTTGCGGACCCTGTACTACCTCTGCCGACCTGCTGCTCCCTTGTTTCCTAACAGGACTTTCACAGTGTTGGCGTCTGATGTAACTTAGACAATAAAGGCTTTGGTTGTCTACCCCGCAGCTGCTCCGTGTGTCTCCCGCCCCGCCGGCGCTCCCGCTGGGGCGGCTCAGTCCGTCTGGCTGTCCTCGCGCTCTCCTCCTCCCCGCCCCGTCTCTTCCTCATTGTCCAAGTCCAGGATGGCGGGATGACGGTGAGCGGATGGGCATCTTTCAGGTGACTCACTCACACTCCTTAATTTGAAGGACGAAGCTCAAGCGCTCCGGAGCGTGCGCCGGCCTCTTCCAGGACGCCCCCGCCTGCGTCGCGAGGGTCCCTCGGCCTCTCCGGCGGCTCCGTCCCCCGCTGGTCCGAACAGCACAGACCTGCGGGCCTCGGGGATTTTGCCTTTCTAGTTTCGAAAAGCATGAAGTACTCGGAGAGGTTCCTCCGATACTTACTCATTTTCGAAATCAAGAAAGACAGCGGTTTCCTGAGAAGCGCGCCCGGGAAGCGGCTCGCGGTAGTCCTGACCCGTGGCCGCGGCGCCGTGTGAGGGACGTGGCTTTTGCCCACTGTGTCCGGAGCCACGTTCAGACGCGGCCGCTCTGCCACCGGTCACGTGACGTTCCGGAAACATCCGGAGCGCACAAGAGTCGGTAAGCGAGCCCCGCTGCTGGGTGGGCGCCGACGGGGAGCCGCTGGCTCTTCCCGCTGAGAGAGCGCGACAGCCAGAGCGCTCGGAGCCCGCGGGACGGGTCGCCTGGGTCCCGAAGCGACGACACGTGTCAGCCTGTGCCCCAGAGACGCTGCGCCTCCTGGATTCTCGTGCCCCCGTTCCCTTTACCGGCCCCTGCTTTAGAGCCGACACGCTCACCCCTAGCCCCGAGGGGCGGCAGTGGCGCCCACGCGAGCGGGGCCGGTTCGTCTCTGGTCGCTGAGTTCCGGGGGCAGAGCCTTCTGTTCGCGGAGTGAAAGGCGACCACGGCCAGGGCTCCCAGACATGGTTTCGGTGCAGGCCGGGCCCCCGCACGTCCGTGTGACGGGCCCGAGGGGGCTTCATTCTTCATCCATTGCGCTAGTTACACTTCGAGGCGGTAAAATGCAAAAGACCATAGAGTTTGTACTTCTTTTTTTTAAAATACAATTTATAACATTATATTTTGTACTCTTTATATTAGAATTTGTAACTAGATGGATGTATTTAACTCTATTTCTGAAAAAAATAATTCAATGTTTCAGTTATGTGAAAAAAATATTTAGATAAAACATACTCATTCTATTGGAATTTGAAATCAATAAAAAGATCTTGGAGTTGTTGAGATTCGTTAAGACCTTCTTCCCCGGTTCCAGGAGGCTGCCCAACCTTCCTCTCGATCTGTGGTTTTCTGTTTTTGTTGGCAGGACACGAAGCCAAGTGTTTGAGTTCTTTCTATAAGCGGAAGGGTTTTAGCGTGACTCACAAGGTACTTCATCCAAAACCATGTCAGGATGGCCAGTGTTTTGTTTTTTTAAATTTTTGCAGAGGCGGGGCATACTCCCTGGCTCTCTGCTTTGGACGGTGGCCGTGCAGTGCCGCATCCGTTTCCCCCGCAGCTCATCTCTTTGTCCCCGCACCGCACGTGCACACCGTTCCCACCCTCGCCGCCCAGGCCTTGCAGGATGCACGGGACGGACACAGAGCGAGCCCGAGCCAGAGGCGATGACGGTGTCAAGAACGTGGGGGTTCCGAGGCACTCAGGGAACTTCAATTTAAAAAGCTGAGAAGTGTTTTGAAGTTAGAAGGAATAACTGTGTCTCCATTGGCAGAAAAGAGAGGTGGGGACGGACAGTCTGTGCTGGCGCCCGGCAGAAGTCCTGGCCCAGACCTCCTCGTGCCCCCTGATGCAGGGACTTCCTTGCAGAGGACACGGGCGTGGGAGCTCCTAAGTTCAAGCCTGGACAGACACCTTCCCCGGCCCTGGGCTTTCTCCAGGTGGCCACAGCCCTTCCTCCAGGAAGGCGGCTTTCCTTCTGTCTCCCTGCTGGTCAGCAGGTGGCACAGACAGCCATGGCTGGGGGCTCCTTGGCCACTGGGAGACGATGGGGAAGAGGGCCACTGGCTGTTTGCTGCGCTGTCCTCGGCCACGTAGCACCGTGGAGGCAGGCACTGGGCGTGGCCATGCTTCCCGCACACGCGCGTGCACGCACACACGCCCCCCCCCCCCCCGAACACACACGCTTGGGAAGCAGATCACGCCGCTTGTGACGGCAGCTTCTTGGCCTGCATCCGCTTCTTGCTGGTTGAAACAACATGAGCTTCTCTCATCTGGGCGGTTGTGTCCCCGTTTGAGCCTTGAAAAGGTGAGTTCTCAGTCGAGAGGTCAGAATGGTTGAAGGAAAATGGGAAATGCTCTGGTTCTCGGCCCATGTGACGAGTTCTTGGACAGTCCCTACCCATGGACACACAAGGCTGTGGAGGGCTTCGTGGCTGGGGAAGGGCCACGGGGACCTGGCAGCAGGGGAAGAAACTAGTATGGGGAGTCTCTTCCCAAGGCCTGTCCTACGGGAGGCCGGGTCTCTACACGGGGGTGTCAGACTGACCCCCGAGCACGTGGCCGACATTCTGAGTTTCAGAGGGGACGAGGAATCTCACCTTACTCTGGACTCAGATTTGTCAGTGGAGGATCCGTGTTCAGGGCAGGAGAAGCGTGGTCCCCACCTGACCTGGGGCTTCACCATGTCTCCTGATGTGCTCGTTTCAGTTCAGGAAACTACTTTTTAAAGCGCGGTGAACTCGAACACGTGCAGGACAGGGGGCAAGGAATCAAGAGAGAAGGGGGCGTCTTTTAAAGAAGAAAACCTCACGCAGCCCAGGTGAGTGACTGTGAGGTCTTAGAGACGTACCAGGAGGAGCAAGTGAAGACTTGTGGGGACTTCGCACCTGGGAGCCGTCCTCAGCGGCGGGAGGCGCAGCCGGTGGCCCAACGCACAGCAGGGCCTGGGGGTCAGGCCACTGAACCCTAAGGCCATCCGCCCTTTACATGGACAAGCTCCCAGACCCGCGGGGACGCCAAACAGGAGCTTCAGGTTCACTTTTGAGGAAATAAATATCAGGGTTCTTGCACAGAGAAGCAAAGGGGAACCAGAAGAGCGTGCCAGTCTCATGCAAAGATTTGAGACTGCTTTAAAACTGTAGAAATGGTGCGGGACGTTTCCGACCTTACAAATCCATCCCCCACGCCTGGGCTCCTGCCACGGCAAAGCGCTGCCCCAGGTGCCAGGTGGGGGGGCCGGCCCGCGGCGGGAGGGGGTGTCCCGGAGCCCACCTGACACGGTGTCGGGCTGTGGGGCGTGGGTGGAGCAGGCAGGAGCCCGCGGGCGGGGGAGGGAGGACAAGGATCTTCCAAACCAGCCAAGCTTCTGCGCCACTACAACCCAGGGCACCGACCTGAAGCTTCTGAAACAATTTTATAAAATGGTGGGGGTGATGACTTAGAATTAAAACTGGCATCTGGGGCGCCTGGGTGGCTCAGTGGGTTAAAGCCTCTGCCTTCAACTCAGGTCATGATCTCAGGGTCCTGGGATCAAGCCCCACATCGGGCTCTCTGCTCAGCAGGGAGCCTGCTTCCTCCTCTCTCTCTGCCTCCCTCTCTGCCTGCTTGTGATCTCTCTGTCAAATAAATAAATAAATAAAATCTTTAAAAAAAAAAAAAAAAACTGGCATCTGCTCTCAAGCCGGACACGAGCTCCAAGTGAGGCATCGGCAGACAGAGCGGCAGGGGGGCTCCGCGGGCTCCGCAGGGCTAGTGCCCGCCTGTGCCCTGTCCCTGCTGGGCCGGCGCGCGGGCTCCGGGAACTCGAGAGGCCAGCGGGGCACGTGCGGCCGTTGACTGAGGGAGGCCTTAGTCCGAGGCAGAACCGGGTTGAGAAGGACCTGGGTCAGCAGCTTTGCACAGTGGCTGGTCTCCGTGGGATCTGGTTCGGTCTGGGGAGGTACATTCAGAACCAAGGAACCGTGGACGTTCGAAAGGACGGGCTCTGGGCTGGGAATGGCCATTCCTTATGGCAAGTCTCCCCGCACTCTTCAAAGCCGGCATCATTAAGTCTAGTTTAAGGGTGAAAACACAGAAGGTTCTGGAAGGGCACCTTGCTCAAAGTGACACAAGCAGTAGCTTGTGGACACACCGCTGGGGTCCGGGCCTGATGGCTGATGCCCGCGACTGTTGTTCTGCCTCGGCGTGGCGCCTCCAGGTGAGTAACAGTGATGATCTCTGTGTGACCTGTTCCCGCTTTCCAGAGCACCGAGACCCCCGTCACCCCCTGGACCACGGTGGCGATCCTGCAACTAAGGGGTGCAGACAGTAGCCGCCGCGTTCAACAGGCGGGCAGGTGACCATCACCTGATCTGAACCAGACGCTCCAGACTCTTAAGCTCTTCTTTCAAGGTCGAAGAGACTTTTGGTCGAAGAGTCTCTTACGGGAGTCTTGGTGGACTTCCCGTAAGTTACGAACTAACACAGAGGGAGGAAAACACGGCTTGGGATTTCTGAGAACCTGGGTATGACTTCCGGTATGTCCTAGATGGAACACAGACATCCATTGGCCACTTTCTCCCAGATTTGGTCTTTCCTTCTCTATTGGTTCTTTCCTTTATGCTCGAGACATCCTAGTCCCCACCACTGCTGCCAAGAAACCCCACCACCTTTGGTCCTCTCTTTCCTTTCCATCCCGTATGTCCTGTCCTGCCTTCTAAGGCCGGTCTTCCAAAAAAAGTGCTTCACGGTCACTTTACCGTTCCCCACTCTAGCTTTGAAGACCATCACCAACTTCATTGAATTGTCTCCTGTTAAGATTATGAAAGACCTTTCTGGTTGAGAATCATGATTTTTTCCCTTTTATTCTACATGTTATTCAGATATCCTTTGGAAAACACACACGTACATTTTTTCATAAAACACGTACAACATTTTGCCAAGTTTGTTGCTACAGCTCACTTTGGTATTAGGGTTGTTTTCTCTTGGAATATTTCAAGAAATTCCCAGACATCCTGATACTTCTGCTGTAAATACTTGATCTCTGAGTGATGTGTTTTCAAAAAACAACAGGAATGTTGCATTCCTTGCACTCCGTGATACTTCTTCAATCTAACTGCCCCCCGCCCCCGCACTTGGTTTCCTGCCCTGGCGACCCTGGTCTTCCCGGCCAGCATCCCACTCCTCTGTGCATCTCTTACCCTGGACCCACCGAGGGTTGGGACACCGACCTCCTCCCTGGGCAGTGAAGGAGAGCATCTTGCCCTGGGAGCCTCAGCCACCCTGGGCTCAGCCAGAAATTGGGTACGGGGACTTCACAGGCCCCCTTTCTCCTCTCAGGCCTTCCTCCTACAAATCCGTCTCAGTAAATGGCGTAGCCACCTGCTGGCTGCTCACCGTGCCAAAAATAAGTGGGTTGTTCTGAATTTTCTCCCACCCGTCACACACCTGTCGAATCCACAGACCATCTCCCCCGCACTATTCTCTGAGCCCTGGGGATGACCTTGGTCTTTCTGCCTTGGATCACATCCCCTCCGATTCACTCACCCTCTGTGGCCACCACAGAATCTTCTGGAATGCATGTTAGATCTTTCTACTCTCCTGATTGAATTCACCAGTAATTTTCTGTATCCTTGAGAAAAAGGCTGAATTCCTTTGTGTGCCATCGTGCAAAGCCTCCTGTAATACCAAATGACTTGCATTTTTTGAAGGTGCCCGGCTCTTGCGTACGTTCTTTGCCTTCTTTCCTCCAAGACCTCCTCCCACCCCTAATGAAGCCTGTGCTGGGCCCACCCTCTCTTCCTGTACCTCCCGTCCCACCCCGTGGGTGGTCACCTGCTTCTCCGGGTCCCCTGCAGCATCCCAGGAAGTCACGCACTTAGTGTGACATTTGGAAGTCAGTAGGTCCCCTCTGCCTCTCCAACTGAGCCCCGAGTTGTTGGCAGGCAGAGAGGTTGGGCTGCCTTAAAGCCAGGTCCCCTGGTGGAGCCCCAGTGTTTGGTTCTTCAACCAGTATCCAACAGTGTGTGCCTCAGTTTCCACAGCTGTGCAGGGATGACCCATCTCGGTCCCGTGTTCCTCCTACTCTTACCGTGCCAGATGGCGTTATGGCTGCATCCTCTAGCCTTTAATGTGATCATAAACACAAGCTAGAATTACTTCCAAGCAATTTACATAGCAGTGTTTTTCCAGTTCTATAAAATCGTCATTAAATAACATGGTCTCTATGTACCAGCTTTTTAAAACAAAACTGGTATTGCCCCTGTGAATCAGGAAATTTCCACCACTTATTTGACACCCTTAAAAGTGGGCCATTTTCCCGTGCTCACAAAGTTTTTTGACCAGCCAAAGATAGCTGGATCCCTTGTAGCCACGAAGGTTGACACTAATGAAAGCGAGCTGATCACGCTCTCAACGAAGCAGTGTATCCCAGTGGTGTTATCACGCGCTAATTAAGGAAGCGCAGGCTGCACCCTGCGTAGACAGAAACCGCTCCACGAACTCCCAGTGGACAGTCTCGGGGCTTCGATCTGCATTTTAGGTCCGCCGGCTTGCCGCCAGGTTTGCTGCTGGGATGCAGCCTGTCATCAGGCTCTTCACAGGGCTGTTCAAGGGAGAAGGTTAACTAATCTCTGCACGTTTCACACAGGAAGTAGCTAGCTCTTGCGAGGGCTTGTAAGTCAACCAAACTGCTTCAGATGGTTCTCCGTCATTCAGCAACGGCAGCAGACTCTGGATAAAGGCTTTTTTGTTCGTTATCAAGGGCAGGAAAGGCCTGGCGGTCCCAGGGGAGACTGGGTGCAGCTCCTGGGGGGCTCTGTGCTCATGGCTGGGAGCGTCAGGCGTGGCTGTTTTCTGGATGTGCTTCTGCTTGGGGGTGGGCCGTGGAGAGAGCAGCAGCTGCGGGGCGAGGGGGCCCCGGGGGCCTCGGGGGCTCTGTTCATGCCCTCGGAGGCTTTGAGCACCGGCCATCCAGGGATCCTGTAGGAGATGGCCCTGCTCTGTGGCTCTGGCACCGGGACATAGGTGAGCAATCACCCAGCTGTGAGAGCCTGGGCATGCGGGGGAAGGGCAGGCAGCTCAGAACCCCCGCTGCTTCCTGCTAAGTTCCCAAAGAATAAAACTGGTACCTGTCCCACGGTGGTCTCTGTAGCCTGAAGTCCAGTAGATGCCTGGGATTTACGAGCACACAGGCCGGCGGATCATCATGGAAAGCGCTTCTCCACGTCTGTGTGATGCGTGGTCGAACAAGGTGGTGGCCGCCTTGCGCGGCCGGGCCCGCCTGCGTGCGGGAAGGCTCCCCGCCCATCGCCTGCCAGCTCTGCTCGCAGACACCCGTCCCCCGGGCCCCCATGTGTTTTCAGCTTTGCTGAAGTTCTATTAGGTCTTCACGGAAGCTTGATGCAGGCTGGCACGTTCCTGAATCGTGTCACACCTCATCCCCATCACCACCCTCCGGTGTGGGACGATCCCTTAGAGGAAGGAAGCAAACATTTGTTCAAGGACGTTGTGGAAAGCCGAGTCCCTGTTAGGAAGCTACCTTAAGGTTTGGGTTAGGGAGTTGCCTTAAGGCAATTTAAAACCAGGCTGTTAAAGACCTTGAAGGTCAAAAATCCTCTTGGATCCTGTGTTGTCCAAATTTCTCGTGGGTCCCGCCGGAGAGCGGTCTGGAGGGCTGCGGAGTTCGGGCCGTGGGGCCTGCCGTTTTGTTGGGTTTTGTGATCTTAGGCAGTAAGTGTTGTGTTGGTCTTTCTGGCTTCGTGCTCCGGGGGTCTTTGTCATCTCTACTGCCCTTTCCCCGGACCTTTCCCCTCAGCCGTGCGCTCCTCACTCTCGCGGTTTATTTTCACTTCCCCCGAGTGATCTCGGGGTGTCCTGAGGCCATTGGAAACACAGCGTTCCTGTGCTCTCCAGTTAAAGCTTCTGTGCGGATCTGATCTCTGACGACGCCAGAAGCCACGTACACGTCCCTGCCGGACTGTCCCTCTGAAGTATCCGACGTCACCGCGAACACGCGGCCTCCCCGGACCGCCCCGGAAGCCCTCACCACGTGGCTCGCGGGGGTTTCTCATCCCGCTCGGCCGTCCTTTGCTCTCCCCCAGTCGCGGGCAGGACGCGGCTCCGGGGCCGAACCCCGGAGTCTGAGTTGATGTGGCCACAGGGCACGTGCCGGAAGGCCACCCCCAGCCCTTCCCCGGCGGCCACAGCCCTGCCTCATCCTCTCGCTGGTGCTTCTCCAGAAGCAAGTCGCCCCGAAGTTGCCTCTCCCACCACTAGATGGTGCATGCAAGGTCCCCGCGATTTCAGAGTCCTCCCTTCGTCATTGCCGGCAGCAAACGCGTCCGGAGCGCCTTGTGCCGGAGCGCGGGCTGGCTGCCGGCCGGGCAGCCCGAGGTGGAGACGGGTGAAGGGGCTCGGGCTGCCCGGTCCTTGGCGGGGAGCAGGGATGGCGTTCCTTCCCGCCTTCCTCTGACATGAGCACCTGCTGTGTGTCTCGCTTGGGTCTAGGCACCCGGGATGCCGGGGTAAGAGGCTGAGCTCCCATCCCTTAAGGGCTTTTATGTTCTTCTGGGGATACACGGTGGCCAAAGGCATGCGTACCCCAGAAGGAGAGAAGAGCAACGAGCAGAGAAAGGCCAGGGGTCGGGAGGAAGAGAACAGAGGAGGGCCGTCAGGGCCTCTGTTTCCCCCAGTTTGGGAGGATGACGTCCACGAGAAGACATCAGACGGCCCCGAGAAGGGGGTCCAGGCTGAGGGAGAGAAGGACCAAGGGCTGGAGGGGCAGCTACTTGGGGTCCAGAGCTCAGGAGGCCAGAGAGGCTCAGTGCAGCTGGAGGGGGAGGCAGGCAAAGGCCCCAAGTACGGTCGCGGTTGGGGTGAGGCCTTCTGACCCAGGGACGGTGCGGGGGACGGTGGGAGGCAGAAGCGGCGGCCCTCACTTTGCCTGGAGCCGGCCTTCTGAGGACCAGCTCTGCCGCAGGCTCCCGGGCCTGACCGACTGGGGATGTGAGGACCTGCGGCGGCCCCGGGAGGACGCCTTTGGCCGAATGCAGAGTTGACACAGGTGACGGGCCGGGCCTGTCTTCATGAGTTGTCTTCAAGGTGGAAGGTGGGAACCGACCGTCGAGAACGAGCGGTGGCAGAGAGGAGCAGGCGCCAGGCTGGGCGCTCGGGGCCTCACGTCGTCGGCCCTTCCTGCCAGGCAAGGGTAGTGGCGCTCCCTCCGCCAGCTCTGTGCACTCGGCTCTGCCAACACCCAGGGCCCTGGCCGGGGCAGCCTGCCGAGACCCAACACAAACCCTGCATTTCTCCGCGACCTGGTTAGTAAACACGCAGCACCATCTATCCCCGGGCGTATGGTACCTGCTCGTGGTGGGGAAAACATCCTTGACCAAACACCTGTGCTTCCGGAAACTTCTTTCCTTAGCTCTTTCTCAGCGTGTGTCCTCACTTCAGTCAGCTCCTGGCCTGATGCCCCTTTCAGAGGCGCTCCCACAAGAGAGAGAGGGCCTGACGGTATCACGTCAGCACCGTCACCACCGTCCTCATTGTCTTCACCACCATCATGACCGCCGTCACCACCATGTCACCATCGTCACCGTCACCACTGTCACCACCATGTCACCATCGTCACCACGACCACCATCATTCTCATCACTGCCATCCTCCTCTGTAAGTGAGTGTCCTACAAGAAAAGAAAATAGCTGGAACATTAGAACTCAGACTTAGGGAGGAGGTAAGATTGAAAATAAAGATTTGTGTGTGACTACTCACGGCCGAAGCCGGGAAAATGTGTGAGCTCCCTAAGGAAAAAGGCAAAAGTAAAAAAGCGGTCAAAGTAGCCGTAGGTGTGGGTTCTCCTGCAGGAGTGAAGGGATGCAGCCAGTAACAGGTTCCAGCAGAGCTGCCAGGGAGGGGAGCGTGACCTGCCGAAGGGAGCCCCGGGCAAACATTAACTCCCACGACGCCCTGGTGCTTTCAAGCAGACCCGTCCTTACTGATGTGACGGTGGGGGTTCTGCGGGCCAGTGGAGGCCGAGTCCTTAGGTGGAGCACACCGCACCGACGGCAGCCCAGATGGGGTAGAATGTCCTCCACGCAACTGCCTTTGCGCCTCCGTGCAGAGCCTGGAAGTCCCGCCTGTGAGCTCGTAATGAGCCAAAGTAAGGAGCCCCTTCTGACATGTTTGCTGGAAACTTAGAATTTAAACCTGTGCTGTTAAAGGAAAGCATTTAGAAGCCTCTTAAATCGGTTCTGTGATTTGTAAATGGCCTCTTGGCAGTGGGTTGCCCTCGGAGATTTCCAGATTCTTTTCTCAGAGTGGGTGCTGCTTTAGGAAACGACCCAGAAGCATCCGTTACAGTGTAAGATTGCAGGGGGCGGATGACCTCATTGCAGGAACCAGAGGCGAACCTGGGAGATACTGTCGCAGACTGCTGCAGTAAAGTGAATATTGCAATAAAACGAGTCCCATTAACTTTTTGGTCTCCCAGTACTTAGAAAGGTTAGTTACCTTTACAATATACTGGTCTATGAAGTGTCCAATAGCATCATGTCTAAAAAATAGTATGTATACCTTAATTAAAAATACTTTATTACTAAAAAATGCTAACCGTCATCCTCACTTTCAGTGGGTCATACCATTGATTACACATCACTATAAAAACTATAATAGTATGAAAACGTAAAAAATGTTGCAAGAATTACCAAACTGTGACACAGAGACACCAAGTGAGCCAACGTGGTTAGAAGACGAGGCGCCAGTAGACTTGCTCAGTGCACGGTTCTGCAAACCTTCAATTTGTTGAAAAATACACCCTCTGTCAAGCACACTACAGCAAAGGACGATGTATCTTGTTGTAGTGCAGTGATTTTATGTTGTCACTGGAAGATTTTACTGAAGTAATTGCAAGGCAAATAGGTAAGTGATTGTAATATAAAATGGCTGGCATTGATAAGCTTGTTTATTATTTGTGGATAAGTTATAGGTTATAGGACCATGAGCTGGTATGTTGGGAAAAGCTTCTGGAGGGCAGGGCCGGGGGTGTGTCTGATACCTCACAGCAGACCGGCTCCCTGGTGAAGGAAGGGAGGAGTAGGGAGGAGCGGGAGGAAAGAAGCGGGAGGAAGGAAAATGAAATCGTCGGGTCTCGAAGATACGCGAAATGTGCTTACATGCCCTACACCAGATCGATTGCATCTGAAGACGCGGAAACACGTTGCAGACCAGGGCGCTGTCGGTGACCTCAGTGGGGTTGGGAAAATTGAGGAAGTACCAGGAAATGGATTAATGTCGCTCTAGGTTTTCAAAAACAATGAGCAAGGAGATCCACACAGAGCACAGGACTTTGCTTGTGTAACCTTCTGGAAGACGTAATTAAAGAAATGGCCCGTGAGCACCTGAGACGGGAGAGAGTTCGCGAGGAACGATGTCACAGCCCCTCCGTGTCTCTGCCTCTCCGCCAAAGCTGCCATATGATTGGAATTCTAGATGTGGCTGATGAGCAAATAAAACTGTTGAAACAAGCATCGTGAGTCTAACTGCTTTTCCCCCTTTGAAAACTTAAAAAAATTAATCAAGGGCAAATGGTGAGGAATTATATATCTGGACAACAGGAAGGCATCTGGCCCATATGAGCTGGAAATTAGGAGGAATGAGACCTCTTCGTGAGTTATATGTTTGTTTATACAGAATATATTTTTGTTTGTTTGTTTTATAATTTTTTTAAGATTATTTATTTGATAGACATCACAAGCAGGCAAAGGCAGGCAGAGAGAGAGAGGGGGAAGCAGGCTCCCCGCTGAGCAGAGAGCCCGATGTGGGGCTCGATCCCAGGACCCTGAGACCATGACCTGAGCTGAAGGCAGAGGCTTAACCCACTGAGCCACCCAGGCGCCCCCAAAAGGTATTTACCGAATACCTCCGCAAATACACTTTTAAAACGGGACTCCTGATTCAGCTGAGGAGGAACTCTCCCCTGAAGTCGTGTTGAAGCTGAGCCCAGAAGGGTAAATAGGCCCAGGGCAGAGCATTCCAGACGGAGGGGAAATGAAAGGCTCTGTGTGCAGGGAGAGAACGGGGAGGTTGAGTCAGGCATGGAGAAGCCAGACAAGGCACGTGCGGGTGGTCGTTAAGGCCAGGACTGCTGGTCTTCACACTAAGTGAAAACATGAGACATTGATGCTGGTTTTTTTTTTTAAACAACAGATTATGACATAATCTGAATTATATTTTTTAAAAGCTCATCGTGCTGCTTGCTGGGTGAAGAGTGGGTTGCAAGGAGCAGAGCCCTAAAGTAGGGGGCAGGGGCAGGTTAGCGTAAGAGACCGTGAAGGAGCAGGAAGCGGCCAGTGTGGCCATGCGTTTGGGAGGCAAATATGGCAAGATTCTGTAGTGGATGGGCCGAGATGGGGACCTGGGTGAGGGACGTGCGAGGCTCACTCCTCAAGGGCCACTTTCTGAGTAGGGGAGTCCCCGAAGGAGGAAGGTGAAGGGTGGGCTCTAGCCGGAGGGTAGAGGGGTGGGTGGACAGTGACACTGGGCTCTCATGGGCTCTGTGTTCTTATGTAAAGACACGGAAGTCAGGTTTTTAGGCAACAAATGCTAAGGGAGACGCAAAGGATCCCAGTGGCAAACACTGAGGACAGACACCTTGCTCCTGGCCCAGGCTCATTCATTCCTGCCTGCAGGTTCCAGCCCACGAATGTCACTACGCCAATATGCCATTTTCCCTGGGATTCCTGGATGGGCTGGGAGGCTCTGCCCACCTCTGCGGCCTTACGGATGCCGGACACTGAGACTCAGGGAGGAGGGAGGGGTGCCCCATTGTCTGCGCCCTCCCACCCGGAAGCGGACACGTGTGCGCCTGCGGTTAGCGCTCAGGTCCCCCTGTACCCACAGATGTGCTCTCCCCTGTGCCTCCACAGGGAGGGACATGGCACCCCATAGAAAGCGATGTCCTGAAGCCATTGGATGATGTGATTCTTTTGAGATAGTGTGTCCTTCCTTGTGAGGCGTTCACCGATACACACTCCAGATAAGTAAGAAGTCGGGGGTAAGTCAATTTAGGTGAAGCCATGGTCACAGCCCTTCTGTTCCCTGCATCGGAGCGGTACATGCCCGTTGCTCGGTGTCCTCAGTTGCTCGGTGTCTGGTTCTCTGCACGAAAAAGGTTGGTGCCGCGTTTGTGGTAGGAACACTGTCTGGCGTGAGGTCGGGGGGAGCCAGGCTGATTCTTCCAGGGGTGCTGGGGGTGTTGCCTAACACGCATGAGAGCACAGGCAGGTTGTACGGAGCGACGCGGGGACGCGGACGGACGCACGACTAGCGCATGAGGCAAGGGCTGGCACCCGGCCCAGCGGTTGGAGCCGTGCCTGCTCCCGGCGGGCGACCTCACCCAGGAACAGCCGAGTCCCTGCTGCACCCATTCCAGTCCTTTCTCTTTTGAAAAATGATCCTTTTATAGGTTTGTCTTGGCGACAACACCAAAACCAGGCAAGTGGTTTGGAAAAAAAAAAATGGCCATTTCCAGGAATCCGGTGTGCGGAAAGCACCGCTACCCCAGCGCTCTCAGGGGACTTGGCTTCACCGGAGAAACGAGGCCAGTGAAAGAAATCCTCTTCGCAGGGAGGAATGTCACGGAAATGGCCCTCACACTGATGAGGTCCAACAGTGACGAGAGGGAGCTCGGCCGGCAGGCGAGGTGTCCCCAGGCCGGCGTGCTCTGAGCCTCTGCTGTTCCTCCCGAGATGCCACCACGTTCCCCGGGAGACGGGCACCCTGCGTCTTTGGGGAGGCCACCATCTCGAGCGCCTGCCCGTCGCCCCGTGCCACTGAAGTCACTCAGTGTCCCTCTGACACTGAGCTGTCCGGCCTCCGGTACCAGGACATCCCCCGGTCGCCAGCAGCCGTCTTGTAGACCGCACTCCCCGCCCCGCCCCGTTACTTCAGGACATGTCACCGTGGCCAGGGCCTGCTGGGCCAGTGAGTAACTCCGGTCCGGGTGTCGCCTCCCAGTGCGGGCGGAGTAACAGTGTCCTCCTCAATGAGTTGGCAGGAGAAAGGTGACCAGTGGGTGGAGTATTGCGCGTGCTCTGTCCCCGGTCGACCATGAGCTCTGGGGGCCTTGCGAGGCGCGTCCTCCCGTCTCCCGGCGGCTGATGGACGGACGGACGGACAGACAGGCTCTTTTCCTGTTTGGCCCAGGAGCGGAGCTCACTGCCAGGCTCTGGAGACGAGTGGCCGGGGCCGTCACAGGCGGCCGAGGACAGCCCGCGCGAGCGACCCCGCCGCGCCTGCCTCTGGCCTGCTCCGCTGCGCGCTGGGGGTCGGCTGCTTCGGCGTTTTCTGCTGCTGCTTCTGCTTTTTCCAGCTTTCACTGCTAGCAACCAGGTTTTCTTTCTTTTTGCAAAAATTTAATTTGTTTTTCAGTCTCCAGTTTTCCTTTCCAGTTTACTTTTTATTCCAAATGGCTTCCCTTTCATATCCGGCTAAACATGTTACCGTTTAAAGAAATGAGAAAAGACAGGTAAGGCAGAGAAGAGGTAACGGCCCGAAAGCCGCGACGAAGAGACAACTGCGGCTCGCGACTTCATCCGTATGACTCCAGGCGCTGCGTGTGACGCGATGACCGCGTGGCAGGAACACCACACTGTGTCGTCCGGAGGAGACGCTTCACGTACTGGTTTATAGCCTGTTTACCTCATCTGTTATGTCGGCATCTCCCAAGCCTAGGGACTTTCTCTACAGTATCATTTCTGGTCCCGGCCAAGCTGCTCGCGTTGCGGATATATCATCCACGCGCCCACTTCTGTGTTGAGGGGCCTCTGGATTATATCCTACTTAAAATAATTAAATCAGCAAAGCCCCGAGGAGCACCTTCGCTCCCCCATCCGTGCACCGTTCTGTCCTTTCTCTGGTAGGTTCTCTGGGTACAAAACCGTGACCTTTTTTTATAAAAATGCTGCCGATACGTCTTCTCAGGTGGCCCATGAGCAAGGCTCTTCCGTGCCCTGCCTGCTCGGGTTGGGTATCTCGGGCCCATCCTGACACCGGTGCCTTCTCTCCCCAAACACCGTCATTCATGTCCATCCTTTGACATTTGGCTTTTATTGACCATGTCAAGTACTAATTGCCACCCTGGCTTGGGGCCAATTCTCTCCTCTTTGGTTGACATGTAGAAGGCACCAGCTCAAATGTTATAGTGATGTCTGCGTTCTAGTGACCATGAGTGCGAATCCAGCCCAACAATCTGACAGTTAACCTCCCTTCCCTTCTCTTGGCCACCCGGGGCCTGGACATTTCTTCTTAGGCTCTGCCCAGAGTCACTTGCCATCTGAGTTGTAAATTGTGTGCGGATGGTCTATGCCACCCCAGATGTCCCAACTGTGCGGGAGCGTGTGGTGTGGGCTGCACTCTTGCAAAACCTCGCCTCCGATAGAGACTTTCATTTGCATTCAATTCATTTTTCAATCAAATTCCTAGACATTTCCACTGTTTGTCTCTAGGCATTACATGCTGATGGTGTGGTAGACATTCGCCTCTACCCCATAACTTGTTTTGGTGCTTTGTGCAATAGATGTCATTAGAAGAAAAGTTTGCTTGTTTCGACGGGTCCGTGTGCCACCGCCGCGTTGTGGCACGGACGTGTCATAATATAAAACGGTCCCTGCAATTAGCTCGGTGGTACAATGACGTCGAAACGGCTACCTTATCATTTCTGAGAATTTGGAGCTCAACCCGAGTGCTCCCTATGAACATCCTCATTTATGAGATGGATATTTTCAGGTTTCAGCGCAGACGGGAGCCGAGATCAGCCGCCGGTCGCCGTCCGCATCGGGCTGTGGAGGTGGCCGCCTCGCAGAGGGGACAACGGGTCTGACAGGACAGTGCCCAAGGTCAGTGAGGGCCCACGGGGTCGCCTGGCCATGGCGAGTTGGGGGACGCGCCCTCCCACGGGCTGCAGCGGGGAGCAAGGCTTTGAGGCTCTGCACCCTCCATATCTCAGCCACGACTTGGGTTTATGTCCACGCTATACACTCACTCGCATTTCTACCAATTTCTTCCAGAATAGTAATTCTTTTTCCTTTTTCTTGACATTTCGGGTTCCTTTCTAGCTTTGGCTGGAGTATTGTTTTTAAAGTCATGGGATGAAGGTTCACCTAACGACAAGTCTCCTTACCCTCTCCGCCCCCGCCCAGGCTCCGGGTCTTCGGAGGGGGTGTGGAAACCTACTGACTTTACGGACATAAACCACGTGGCACACAGGAATGGGGCTCTTCATTGGCTTTAAAGCACCATCAAAACATCTGACTCTGTTAGACCACCGGGAGGCTTGTTTTATGTCTTTGCAATTGTTAAGTAAAAATAGAGACCATATTATTGTCTCTGTTTGGTAAAACGTCTTACTCACTTAACATGCTTTATAAATAATAACATTAATAATAGTGCAGTTAGCTCACTAAATGTCTTCTGATATTTTTTTTTCCTCACTAAGTTCGGAGCTGGCTTTTCATTCTGTCCTCTTCCCACTCACCCGTGCTTCTTGTGGCATTTTAACGAGTTATTTTAGTCTTAAACATATTGTTGTGCGCTTCATATACCCATCTTGCTTTTATGTACCTCTTAAGCATGATTTTATTACTTAACACTTAGGAGGTTCAGAAATACTAGTATCACCCCCCTGAGGTTTAGAGAGTCTGCCACGTTTAACAAGTGGCAGAAACAGGATTTGAACTTGGGTCTGTCTGAACTGTCTTCACAGAAGCACTTTGCGGCTGTGACGCTCCAGGTGGACCAGGCTGGACAACTTAGAGGCCCCGGTCTTGCCCGTGTTATAGGGTGCCTGGCGGCTCAGAGGGAACCGTCACGAACAATGTGAATGTTGCTTTTCTGGAAATCAAAGGCGCTGTTAATCAATGCAACCATCATTAGCCTTGTCACTTTACCGTTCGTTTTGCTGGTGGGTCTGTGCACCTGCCACCTGCCACCTGCTGAGCGTCACATGGGCACAGGGCGTCGGGTACGTGCAGGTGGCCTCAACCACCTGGTAAGATGCTGGCACAGAGACAAGACAGCTGTGGTTTCTGACTCAAGGAGCCCAGAGTCCAGACCAGTAGGGACATGTAGGCCTGTCCTTTGTCCATGCTGTGACCCTGGAATGGATGGGAAGGTGGAAGGCAGAGGGATGGGAAGCCAGCCTAACGGGGCTTCCTGAGAAGTGGTCCAGAAAGCTGGGTTCGAGGGGCTCCTGATGAAGTTGGGCAGAGCAGGAAGAGAGGAAGAGCACGGTGTGGGCATCCCAGCTCTTTCCAACTAGCTCCATGATTTAGGAAAACCATAAAAAGAACAGAAAAAAGAAAGAAAATAAAATGAGGGTCACCTTGTAAAACGTACCCCTCTCAAAAGGTGAGTCTGAGCATCTGATGGGGAATTTTCTGAAAATCATAAGCCAGTGCAGAAATGCAAAATCATTTACTCACATTACTAAATGTAGCCATTTTTAAGCTTTAAGTCATTCAACTTTGAGTAGACCTGGATAACTAGGAAGTCCAACAGTTTGAATCTTTAGAAAATACCAACAAAAGTATTTGAGCAAAGGTTTTTTGTATCCATAGAGACCTGGTTTGTGGCCCAGAATGGGATCTATTCTGGAGAATGTTCTGTGTGCTCCTGAGAAGAGCATGTATTCTGTTGCTTTAGGAAGAAACACTCTGCATGTGTCTGTGCAGTCCCCTGGTCCAATGTGTCAGCTAGAGCCCTTGCTTCCTTGCTGGTCTTCTGCTTCGATGATCTGTCCGGTGCAGTGAGTGGGGTGTTCAAGTCCCCTCCTGTTATTGTACCATTATCAATGAGTTTCTTTAATTTGGTTATTAATTGATTTATGCGCTTGGCTGCTCCCGAGCTAGGGGAACGGTATGCAAAGTTCCGACTCCATGTCCGTCCTTGTCTGGTGGACGGACTGCTCTTCTTCAAGAGGGAGCCTTGGGAATAAACTCTTCGTCAAGCCCACGTCTTTCTCGATGCTTTGGTCAAAACTCTGGCGTTGATATGGGATCCTTGAGCTGGCTCCGTCGTGGTTACCCTTTTCCCGTATAAGTAAGGGAAGAGTCCTCCACTAGCACAACGGAGGATGTAAAGCACAGGTGTGCAGCCCTCCGAACGATTCACGTAAAGCCGCTGGGCAGCTGTTTTGCTTCGGAGGTGGGGGCCTGCCTTGGAGCCCACACTTCCTGCCATCAGCCCAACAGGAGAAACGCCGGTCTCGAGGGGAGATGTGAACCGCTCCTCAGAACAAAATACGACAGAGAGAAGGCGAGGGGGTCACATTACCATCTTTTAATTTCAGTGTTGGATTTTCACGAGGCTCTGGGCGTGAGTCCCGCGAGGCTGCCTGGATTTCTTTTAAGTTCTGGTCAGGTGAATGAGAGAACTTGAGTTACTGCAGTAATAAATCACACTCAAAATCTATCATTGGGACTGAAATGAGGGTCAATGTGTCTGGCTACTGATGTGAATTTTCTCACGGAGACTTGGCCGTGGCTCCATCTCTGTGCCGTGCGTAATGGGGCGGACAACGTGATAGGCCATTCCTGGGTCGTTGCTGGGCCTGCTTTCCTCCCGAAACGGTCCCGGAAAACGTAAGGTGACCCAGGCAGGCCCACGGCGGGTGTGCTTAGTGTCAGACAGATTTCTGCTGGATCGTTTCTTTACTAGGCTTGCCACTGTGGCCACAGATATCTAAAATTCGAAGCTAACAGAGCACAAGCCTACACCTGCATCTGTGTCTGTGTCAGTACTGTGTTACTCTGTATCCACAGGACACGGATACGGAATATATGTTTGACAATAGAAGGAAACAAGGAGAAAAGTAACAAGATGGTTAGGACACATTTGAAAGTGAAGGTACATTTTTGCGTTTCCCTTTTCCTGGGTTCAGGATCGATGACTGTGAACTCTGGACGTTCTGTGAATTCTGGGTGTGGAAAACCTTTCTGATTCTTTGTCTGCGTCTTCCCTTGGCACAGCCCTGCTCCTTCCTGATGTGATGGCAAGCAGGACTTCTCAGTGCCTTTATGCAAGTAAGCCAAGGGCCCCCACCCTGTGATAACACAACTGCGTTTACTTCTTGCTGCCAAGCCCCGAGCTTGTGCCACGTCGTGAGCTCCTGGGCGAGGGGTCGCAGGACCCTGTTTTATTTTCGGTTTTTGTTCCTGCGTCCTCACCTTCTTAATTTCCTCCTCCTCTTTGCACGTAACTTCTTGCTTAAAAAGTAGAAGGAAAGGAAAAGGACTGAGTGTCTCTCATCTCGCCCAGGCCCATCGAGCCGAATACAGCCCTTCATGTGGTGATACTCGCGCCCCATGGGAGCAGGGAGCAGAAGCCTGTGTGCCAAGAAAGGAAGGGGAGAGAACCGTCCCCTTAACCTACGAAGGAACACGTCAGTGCCTCCTTCAGAAATGCCGTGAGATGCTGGACGCGTACTCGAAAAGCTCAACTCCACACCTAGTGCTTCGAGAGGACGAGGCGGGGCCACGCCTGGTGTCAGTAACAGTCTGAGCCTTGCTCTTGACCTTGTGCTCACGCCCACACCCTCCCTGTGTCTTCCTGTTTGGGCCCAAGTGCCGGAACTTCCCCAAATCTGGCCCCTCCCCCTTATTTCTGACTTTCCTGCCTCCACAGAGGTTGAAGCCGCAGACACCCCAGCGCTTGCTCCTGTCGCCGCCAGCCCCGCCTGGGCCGGCCACGGGGGGACTGTTCCAAGACTCTGAACCCAGGTCGCCTTGAAACCGCCTGCCCAGGGGGAGCGAGGGCTGGAGGACGGGGCGCCGGAGAATGAAACAGGCAGGCCCACGGCAGCCGCAACAAATGGCTTTACATTATTTATGGGGATAAAATACAACTCTTGGATTTTCCCCGATGCCACGGAAAGGACATGGCGCACAGCCCTGAGCCGGGCCAGACAGCGCTGAGGCCAGTTCAGCGTGGAGCGTCTGCTCGGTCGGGGGAAGGCAGAATTTCCTCTTGTGTTTATTGTATTTTTTTTTATACTTTACATACGAGAATTTGACAAAGCACTATGGTATAATCATCTAATAATATCCATTTTACCCCATAAAGTTATTATATCCCATCTTAAAATGTTAAATATGTCGCTATTATAAGAGATTAACATAAAACTCAGTTTATAATATTAAAACTCGTAACGTGACACAATGTTATCAATCACTTTCCCTGTAATATTAAACTTTCCTCATTTTTCTTTAGTTCTGCATTTTCCTTGTAACAAATGGGGATCAAAGCAGCAGCTTTTGTTCGTAATCTCTCGGTACTGTGTGGCGGAAGAGTCACAAGGGGAACGAGGACAGCGGAGTCGCACGGCCCTGGCTCGGAGCACCGTTTCGGGTGGCGACACCGTCTCCGGTGGTGACCGCGCTTTGCGGCCGGGCGGGAGGTGGAGTCCGGCCCGGTGGTCGCAGGTGCTCCCCGAGCCCGAGCAGCGGCCGCCTGCGAGTCCACGTGGGCGGCTGGAAAAGGGCCTGGATTGGGTCGCCTAACTTGGAAGAACGGGGATGTTCCCCGTGGGGGGCTTGGGGGTCTCCCCGCGGATTTTTACGAACTCCCTGAATCTTCAACTTTGAAGCCGAGTAGCCTGTCAGACTTGGAACCCTTTGGTGAACAAACACGCTATTACAGCCGAGCGCGGCAGCCGATGCGCCTCCCGCACCTCCCGCTGCAGCGTTTAAGGGGCAAACGTGCTTTCCGGCGAGTGTTTGCACACATCCCGGTGGGCTCACTCCTTATGTTTCTTTGGAAAACGGAGCTGTAAAAAGTTGCTTAAAAATAAAAAACCAAACTAGGAAGGGGAGAATGTGTTTTAACATCTTCGCGACTGTTCTGGAGTGGAGGACTGGGAGATACTGAGGTTCCAGGAAACGGACAAGGTAAGGGAGCCGGTCCCCGCTGGCCCCTCGCAGGGGCCGGCTCTTTGTGGGGAGCGTCCCACGGTGGCCTCGTTCTCCACGCCAAGCCGTCGCCTCGGTTTGCAGACTCTGCCGTGTCAGCCTCCGGTCACTCCGGCTTCTCAAGGAGTGTTCCTTGTGAGGAGGCCTGGGGGCCCGGCCGTGGGGGTCTGCCCTGGCTGGAGGTTCTTCCACTCCTTGACCTGAGTGCTCCCTTGGCAACGGATGTGCGCTCTCCACACAGAACTCCCCGTGGACGGTGATTTCTGTCGCGTGCCATCTGTGTCCATCCTGAAGGTGTCCGTGTCACCCGAATGGCACACTCTGAAGTGGGTCTTTGCAATTTCTATCCCAGGTTTGCAGTCCTCCGAGAACCGTGTCGCCCGAGGAGTAGAGAAGCGGACGACCGCGCTGCGGGAGGGCCCGCTGTGTCTCCTCGTCCTGCTCGTCGGCGCCCAGGAAGAGCCTCGCTCCGTGCACAGAAGACTCAGGGTGGGTGGCATAGAGCTACATAGTGAGATTTGCCAAGAAGCTTGTGGCAGCGAACTGATCTGAATGACCCGGGGCCAAGACGAAGTCTTCCGCTGCCTTTCCAGAGAAGGTGACCCCCTGGTTCCCCGCCGTAGGGCCCAAAGGACGCAAGGGGTCTTCGCAAGTGTTTACTGAGCACCTTGTAGGTACGAGCCGGGCCGTACCTGCAGCAATGAGAGTGACAAAGAAGTTGCCACCATCACATAATCTGGGGGCTTTCTCCATCCATGGGGGGCATGCTGCAGAGGGGTGGGTTTGCCTTTGGTGATGGGAGAAGTGAGGAAGGCTTTATAGGGGTGACGTAGGAGTTTGCAAAATGGTCACAGACGGGATGAAGCTGGGTGTGGGAACAGTGACCTTGGCAAAGTGTCAGGAGGCCAGGGAGCTGGCGCCCGTAGTTTCACCCCTGACTTCCCTGCCGCACTGGTCACATTTCGTGAGAAGCATCCCCAACTTCGTGACATCGGGACTGGGATGCCCATTGTTTGGAAGGAACCCCAGCTCCCGGCCTGAATTAGGAGTGTGGCTGTCACTGGGACGCCACCCCAGGTCCTCCTGGCCCCAAAGAGAAATCTAAAATGGGATCTGATGAACTGAGATGATGCGTAAAGCACAATTTTAAAATACAACTTCAGCCTCTTCTGCGTTGTGTTAAAACAGCGGTTTAGACAACTGAAGACTGAGTTGGGTGAAGGATTTGTCAAACTGGGTTTATCTCATATGAGGAGGAAAACGTACGGGGGAAATGGTACGAGAGGCAACGGAACCACCTGCACATCGCACTTTTACCTAAAAATTGTAGCGCGTGTACGCCTGTTCCGAACGTCGCTGCACCAGGCGACCGCTCGCTGGAGCTCCGGAGGTCAGAAGGCTGACACGGAGCTCGGGCGATAGCAAGGCCCGCAGGCCCCTCCCCTCTCTGGCAGGGCCACCGTCACATCTTCTCAGCCGCCTCGCACTATCTTCCAGCCTCCGACTTCTGGTCCTGCCCCCACATCTCTGCCCCTCCTGCTGCCTCTCACACGTATCAGGCCCTTGTGATGATGTTGCCCCCACTAGGACGGTCCAGGGTCATCTTCCCATCCTAAGGTCCTTGATGTTACCACACCTGCAGAGTCCGTTTTCCCACGGAAGGTGATGTGGTCAAAGGTACTGGGAATTAGGTTGTGGACACCTGTGGGGGTGCACTATTCTGTCTACCACAACGTGTATAAATATATCTATGTGACCACAGTATATGTAAGCATAATTCGTGCACATCACGAATTATGTATCAATGTATCTCTTCCACACACACTGACTCCTGCTGATTACCTATGATTGTTTCGTCCTCAAAATTTTGACTTAAGACACCTTTTTGTAGCATGTTGCAAAGGCCTTCATGCTTTTTGTTAGGACACGGCTTAGGCACATTGTGAGGAGGGAAATAAGGGCCTGGGAGCCTGCTGTTCATCATCTTGGGCAAAGCACAGCTCTTTAGGTCTTGCTTTTTTGGTGGTAGAAGGAGGGCATTGGGTCGAGATCAGCTCACGGGTCTCCCATAACTCTGATTTTCTAGGTCTGTGCAGCGTTTCTGTTCACGATCTAATCACAAAGCACCCATACTTCCGTGAAGGGTTTGCAGTTACGACCCTGGTTCAGATTGTTGGTGTGATAACTATTGTCCAGTCCTGCTCACAGCAGTCTAGGATTTGGTCTCTCGTTGCCACTTACACTCGTGTGACCCCACTCCTCTCAAAGCTCGTGCCTCTGTGTGCCCACGGACCCCTTCACCCATGCACCCATGCACATCCGTCCTGTGCTCCGAGATGCGACCGAGCGGTCCTCCAAGGCTGACCTCCTGGGCCTCTCATGGTGCTGTTCCTCCGTGTTTTCTTGCCCACATGCTCTGTGACTGACAGCGCCCATTGATAAGAAGGCTGTCGGGTATAGTGCTGCTTGCGGCTACAAAAGAATTCACAGTTCATTGGTCAGCGTGGCAGAGCCCCCTCGTGGTCAGCTCAAGATTACAGGTCCAGTCCACTAGGTCGAGGCACAGCTACTTGTCTAGGCTAGAAATTCACTTTGGGTATAAAAGTTATTTTCATGCCTCTCATTGTGCATTTCATGGGCTGTGGGAGCATTAAGTAGAGTTATTTCGTGGAACTCTTAAAGGTCCATTTTATATCGTCTATGCACAAAAAGGCAATGAGAGGGGCAGAAAGTATTCGGAGAATAGACAGTATGTATATAATCTTTTTGAACTTCCGCACCATGGCGACTTTCTTGCTGGGTTTGTGTGTTTTTGAGAGGTGGGGGAGGAAGGCAGATGTCTGGGGAAAAGGGTACGTTTGGTACAATCATGTAACTGTTAGCTCTGCGGCACGCTTGCTCAGCGGACACCCGGGGTCGTGTGGGAGGAGACGAGGCTGCCCCTCCGCTTGCTTGTTTAGCTCACAGCCACCACATACATAACATAATGTTGATTTGCACTTAATTCTTAAAATCAGCGAGGCACATGTGTCCACGGCAGGGTAATTCCTGTGTTGGCATTCTGCCCCCCGCCCCGGGACTTGGGGTCTGGTCTTGGATGGGAAATATTTTGGATGGGAGACAAAATATTGGGGCAAATTGTATACACAGTCTGTATACACAGGATTTCTTCCAGCACCTCCGCCAAAGCTACGCGGAACCACGGCTAAATCACTTCGCGAGTCAAGTGTTGGGTGGGCTTTTGTTTTCTAAAGCGGGTGCATTTCAAGCACATGTTCCCGTGGAAGAGAAAGCTACCCGGGCCTCAAACTCCCCTGCACTGATTCTCTCTGCGGCTCGTGGGGTTTTCTCCAGGAGCCGCGGGGCCGCGTTTGTAGCTGAGCGTTGTTCAGACCGGGAGCGCTGGCCGAGGGGCGAGAGCGATACCCCCTTGCTGCATCGGCTCGCAGCCACCTTTAGTCGGATGCGGACGCCCAGAAGGAGCCCCTGTTCCTCTGACAGAGAGAATGCAGCCCTCCGGATGACGGGGAGGGTGGAAAGGGCTGCAGCTCTCCCCTCCTCTCTGCTGTTGGACGGCGAAGGGAGCCACACGGAGCAGAAGGGGTGCCAGGGGCCCGAGCCTCGGCGGGCGTCGCAGGGGACGGGGCCCGCGGCCACCAGGCGGCCACCAATTCCTCGGGGCGCCCCTCCCTTGTGGCCCCCTGCGCACACGGGCTTCTCTCTTGCTCTCTACAGCCTCTCTGTTCAGACAGACCTCACCGGCCACGACACAGGTAAACTCCTTCCACAGAAGTGACGACGGGGCCCGTTTTCTTTTCGACGCAACGTTAGAATTTCACTTGCACGAATGAGGAAACCAAGTAACAGGACGATGCTTGTGTGTGCAGGGAGCAGGCCGCTGGGACTTGCCGTCAACATTCAAAGTCTAGTTTTGCCTCCCGAAGTCAGGTTTAGGCCCTTCACGGGGCGGGCGGCTCCTCTAGGACTCCAGGTCGCTGGTCCGGCCAGTTCTGTGCAGGCCCCGAGGGCGACTGTGCTCCTTCCCGACTGACAACGTGCTCACGGCTGTCGATTCTTCCAGAGTCTGAGTTGCTCTGGAAAGGGTTGCAGTAGCTGCTCACCGGCCGCGCACGTGGGGCGTGAGATCCACAGGCAGTGGCAGGAACAGCGTCCATTTCCCGGGATCTTGGTTTACTCATCTGGTCCGAAACTTACTGTTTTTCCTTGTATGCAAATATGACTTTGGCGGGTGCTGTGACCCCTCGAAGTAATAAAAATGTGCCTTGGGATAGATAATCGCAAACACTGGCTGACCCTGCAGGCATTGCAGCTGCTTTGGGATTGCACATTTGTACCCGCGTTTTCAGGAAGGGGACCGACACATGCCACCAAGCTGGGTATGGCCGGTCTGTTCCTGAAAGCCCTGTGAATAGGGCTTTTTCATTTTATTTTCTCATCCAGACACGATTTATTGCCCGTTTCAAGCCTGGGGCAGCATTAGACTCCTTTGGTTCAGCTCTTTCTCAGAACAAGTGGCCCGCCACGAGGCCGCCACCGCCTTGGCCCCGTCCGTCACCGCTGAGTGCAGGAGTGACAACAGATGGAGAGACAGGAAGGACACATCTTGAACAAGCTCGTGGTCAAGAGCTTGAGGTCAGACCCATGTTTGAATCCCTTTCTTGCTACCACCAACCTACCCGTGATTTTAGACAAGTTAATTTCTCTCTCCGAAGCTCAGGTCCATAGGTGAGAACAAAATCCCAGCCCCGGGGAGGTAATCAGAGGGAATAGTAATAATATGGTGCACATTCCTTGGGCAGCCCCAACACTGACATCCAGTAAGTAAAGGCTTGCAGATGACAGCTGCTAACATTACTTGGCAAACCAGGCAAACCAGCTTCCCGACTGCCGCAAAGTCGCATCGCAGACGTTGGAAGAAAAGTCTGAATGCTTCTA
Organism: Taxidea taxus jeffersonii; assembly: GCA_003697995.1. NCBI lineage: Eukaryota > Metazoa > Chordata > Mammalia > Carnivora > Mustelidae > Taxidea > Taxidea taxus. The sequence goes on from RCUC01154203.1 coordinate 38,566, forward strand.
TTCCAAAGTGAAGATTCGTTTCCAAGGAAATTTGTATTACTTTAGCCATACTTGTTTCTCTAAGCTAAAAAGTAGCATATTTTCCTAGATGCTAGGGTGCGTAGGCTACTTTTTAAAATATTCTTTTGGCTAATAAAATGCAGCAACGACATTCTTTCTGTTTCGACAGGTTGAAGAGTAATGTTGGTATTTGCCGTCACAGGTGTTTTAAAGAGGTAGGTATGTTAGATATAGTTTTTACAAGGTTTTGGGTGGACCACTAGTCAGAAAGAGAATGAAGTTTTGGGAAGAGAGAAGAGCAGGGTTGGAAATGGCATGTAAGAAGGAGCGCCCGGTGACAGCGTGGAGGCAGGTGTGCGTGTGACCCGAGAGAGAGAGAAACCCCGAGAGGCATGTCGGCCCTCCCGCATTGAGAAGGGATACGAATTGGGTGGCACTTGTTAATGTCCACAGGCCACACCCACTTTTGGTCTCCGGCCTCCTTCCCACTTCCTCAAGCTGTGCACCAGTGAGCCTGTCCTTTTACCCCCGGGAAGATAGAGTCAGGTCACGGCAGGTGGTCTAAAACCCTAGAAGTGAAAAGTGTGGCTCTTTCTTCATCGAACATCAACATATTTTAAACGATGCTCAGGGTTTCAGAGGGGAATTGGGACAAGTGAGAGAAAATGTCTCTGAAGTTTGAAGCCACACTGGGCGTGCGCACACGCAGCTTCCCCGTGGGGGGCGTTTTGGGAAGGACGTAACAACAGCACATCCTTCCCAAACCACAGGGCAGGTCTAAGAATCCGGTCAAGGGAGAACTGTGAACTCCGTTTCTGAAAAAGTTCAGTATGTTCCTTGCTCTCGGGGGTAGAGGAATGCTAGTAAGAAGGCAGATGTCTGGTTCTTGATGGACCTCGGCTGTAGCTCTGGACGTCTTTTCTAGGTTGAATTTTATTTTTGAGAAATCACTTTGCCGAGTAACATTGAGTCGATAGATCTTTGTGGGGGGCACTATTTGAATATTGGAGTATGGCAATCTTGAGCAAATCTACCCATTGGCCAAAGCAACAAGCCAGGTGAAGGTGCGGTGCAGCCATCTCAGCAGTGGAACACTGGAATTTGGCAAATTAAAAAAAAGGGGGGGTATATATTGATCATGCAAAGGGAGCAGAAGGTGCTCCCTTTTTATGGAAGGTCACAGAGTCATGATTGGTGATCTCTTTCTATAAGGTGAAGATGCAGTAATTCAATGATGTTCTTAAAACTTCCAGTAAATTTCCACCATTTCAAATCCTATGGAGACCATTAAATCAGGGCTGATTTGGACATGAATATCTCTCTTCTTCAGAAACATATAAATGGGATCAGATGGTCAAGGTAGTTCGGGTAAGTGGCAACTATTAATTTTATTAAAAAGACCTCCCTCGATTGATGTTCTTGGCTTGAAAGGCTAGCCCCTCTCCAAAGGGTTAACTAGTGGCCCACTAATGGAAACGCTATTGCGAGACAAAGTAATAGAGTTTAATGCACCCTGATTTGAATTCAGAGTTCATGCATAGTCTAGACTAAAGGCCAAACAAATTTACAACACTTCATGCTTTTTTATGGAGGAACACTTTTCCTGAAGGATATGTAAATACTGCACTAATCAGAGGTTCTGGAATTCCAAATGCCATAAAAGGTCATGACCTGAAGCCCTGTTAATACGCAAGTGACGGCCTCGCTGGGATCCTCTTGAATGACGGCTAACATGGGGTATTTGCATGAAAAATAACCTATAATAAGTGACCTCTGCTTTTTTCTCTTCAAATCCGTGACAGTAATGAACGGGAAGGGGGAGTCTCCTACACGTCCTGCATTCTTTACACCTAAACAGATAAAGTCTTGCCTTAGCGTTGGCTTCCGTTCAGGGAGACGGAGGAGTACAGGATTCATCGCAGAGAACCACCTTGTCTTTTTCACGTTTGTGCTTCCCAACAGGCTCCAAGTAAAAGAGAGAGGCGCACAAACACATGCAAAGTTGTTAAAAGGAGTGTTTCATTTCCTAAAGAATCCATTCCGTTGAAGGGTGTGTACAGAATCTCCTGGAATGCAGATAAAACCCTTCTCGCTCAGCGAGCCCGTGACCTTCAGCCTGCCGGATCTGTGTCTCTCACCCAGGATGGGGATGTTTTAGCAGCTCAGAAGCCCTGCCAAGAGACTGTGTTTTCTTTGGGGCTGCTTTCGCATGCACAGAAAGTTCTGTGATTTTCCCAGATTCCAGCTGGACCAAAAAAAAGCAACGTTATGGCCTTAAATATTGGAGATCTCCCTGCTCCTGCTCCTACAGGGTGAGAGTGTCTTTCCATATTATGTTGTTGAAAGCCAGAATCCCAGCTAGGGTTAGGAAAGGGTCTATCCTATTTGCCTTTTGTTGCTCAAAACCGGGGAGTGAAGCTTTGTTCCCTCTTGCTGGATTTAAGGCGGCGACCCTGCCGGGTGGCTTTGCTCCAACCGAGATGCCCGAGGAAATAACCTCATGGTGTCGGGCCCAGTGTTTCTCGACAAAATGAAAATCAGACTCTTCCCAACTATAATAGCCTTTCGAACTTTATTTCATGATTTCTCTCCAGATTCAGCGTGTGTCCTAATTCGGTGTTTAACATGGGACGATTGTCGGACCTCCCATTTCCGTCTTCCCTCCACAAGCGCTTCCCTTAGCTGGGGCTCATCGGTGACGGTCCCCAGCTGGGCCCTCTTCCTCAGGCCGAGCCTGATCTGCACGCTCTGTCCTGCCCACGGCGTGCTGGCTTTGAGCTGCCCTTGGACTTGTTACCACGTTACCACTGCAGATGAATCGGCCTTCTTTTATGTGTTCAGAAAAACACGGTGTAGGGCTTTCCTTGCCTGAATCGTCCCCTCCAGGCACAGGCTCTGTGGCTCTGTTGGGAGGAGACCGCATCGGGGTGGGCAGTGATGGGCACTGGGGGTCGGGTGGTGGCACGAGGCCTGGCGATGTGCATTTCAACCAGGACCGCAGATCTGGAGGGGAGGGCAGGACGGGCTGGAAATCAGTGGGGAGAGGGTCGCGCTGGGTCACACCTCTGGCGTTGGGGCTCTTGCCTCCGTGGCGTCCCTTCCTGGCTTAGAGCCCGTAAGCACCGTTCAGGCCCTCCATTCACTCCCTGCCACGCGTGGGTGACCTGCTCGCCCCTGCCTGTGATCACCGAGAGCCACCCGATTGCCCGAGAGAGGTTTTCTCTATCGCTGGCCTGCCGCACGCTGAGGTCCCACCCTCATCACGCAGAACAGCACTGACGGCCCCTGCTTGCTCTCCCGGATGCAGCTGCCTCTGCTCTGCCCTGTGAAATCCAGGATCCGACTGTGTCCCAGCTGGTGCCCTGCCCCGGAAGCCACCTGCTGGCCTGGGGGGTCTGTCGTCCCATCGGCTAACAGGACACTCTTGCTTCTCTTCAGCAGCTCAGGCAACGCCTCAGCAGGGAGCATGCTGGCACCACGGCCTGGCCCCGTCTCCAGATGCCCAAGCCCAAGATGTGGCCCTGACTGCCCACAGCGTCAGGTAGATATTTCCAGTTCTCTGCAGACTATCGATCTGGGGGATCAGGCGTTCTGTTTTATTCATGTCTGACGACTGGCACAGGCTGGGGCCCCATCCGCGCCCATGGAAGGAAGGAAGAAAAGTCTGCCTCACAGGACAATGGACTGCCAAGGGGTCTCAATGTCACCCCTCCCATGGAAGCTTGGGAAGGGCCAGGAATATGCTCTTCCAAGGCTTGAGTTCACTTCATGCCCAGTCTCAAGGACTGTGGCCTGAGCAGTCTTGCAAATCATTTTCCAGAGTTTCCAGAATTGCACCTGCTCAGGGACAACCTGCAGGCCCATTCTAGGTGAGCACAGGTGGTCCCGAAGACAAGGGAGAACCCCAGAAGCCCCCACCTCCAGTGCCGGTCAGTTCCATGTCCGTCCCCAACAGCCAGCCCCAAAGCACGTCTCTTGCCATCATGTCCGACACCAGTGCCACCTGGGGGGACTCAGCGGACAGAACTAACAGGGCTCTAGGCCCCGGGCAGCAGGCGCTCCCCACAGGGCATCAGACACCTGCGGAGTTGCTGGGAGGCTGGAGAAGCAGACAAGGCTGCCCTCCGGGACCGTCTCGGTGGTGCCGAGCTGCTCAGCAAGGGAACCTTTGGTCCAGTCGGGAAGCCTCTGCCCTCTTTCAGCCTCTGGCCTGGCACCTGCTTCACCACAGTCTGCAGCCTTGAAGGTCAGCACCACCACTCTTGTCTCCAGGCCATGGTGTCCTACCTGTCACCAAACACTGGAAAACCTCTCTCAGATCTGTTGGCCGTGGAGCCAGACGGACCTGTCGAAGCTGTTGCGTCCCACAGCAGCTTCCCAGGCCGGGCCGAACGCTGGGGGCACGCCGGCAGAGACGCAGAGCTGGCCATCCTGCGGGGTCTGTTGTGACCCATGGCGGGCGCTCTGGGTACCGACCCCATCCTGGGAGCTGTGCCCTGCGCTCCCGTAGTGTGCCCTGCGGATCCAAGCCCGGACGCAGGACCCTGGGCCATAGGAGTTTCAGTAAGGCATGGAGCCGGGGGCACATCTTTCCAGAGGACTGAAAGATTGGACTTGAGGCAGCATCTCGGAAGGAACTGGAACTCAGACCCCCTTGATCTTTTGTTTGAATAGACCCGAGCTAGAGGGGGATGCGGCTTTGTGGCATTGGCCTGGGGGGTCTCAGACGAACAGTGGAGGGCCATTCTTGAAGAAGTTCTGGCCAAGGAGGGCTGCTGTAGGATTTTAAGTGAGCATCTGTAGCTTTGGGCATGGGGAGGGGGAAGCCATCCGTGCACTGGGCAGGCCACACCCTGTCGCTAAGAATCGCTTGCTCTCACGAGCTCCATCCCTGCAGCCTTCCCATGGAGATGCCTCTTGTTCGGCGGTAGACTGGAGTGATGTCTGTCTTCAGCCCTGGCCTTTGGCTGTTTCCTCAACCAAGCGGGCATGCTTTGCTCCAGAACCGGTCTCTTTCCATTTGTCTGTGCCGCGAGCCGGGCCATCCAACCCTGTCCTGAAATAAGATACTCAGAATCACAAGTTTTTGGAGCCACAGAGTTCACCCTGAAAATAAGACAACTGTGAGACAACCATAAGATTGAAGAGCATATTTCATTTCCTTGGGACGAACCACCTGGTTTCAGCTCTCTTTAGCCTCTCCAATTCTTCCTTTTCCTCCAGCTTATCCTACCTCCTTTGCGCCTCCAGCATTAGGTTCCATTTTCGTGGCCGGTCAAAGGTTGGTGACACTCCCACCTCTCACAGCAAACCTCGGTGGTTTTCTTCCTGCCCATTTTTCTCAGCAACCAGACCCGGAAAAATTCAAACAAAAAATAAACCATTCCCCCCTTCCATTTATTTGAATTTTAGTTTTTGACTCTGAGACTTCAGGAAAATTTCCCAGCACAAACTGGTCAAGTGGGAAAGAAAGTAAATATCAAAACAAACACAAAGATCCCAGGCTCTCTTATCTTCTCAGCCTACACAGAGCAAGATACGGCAGCTTAAATATTTAACTAAACTTTGCTCCTTTTAAAGCTATAAGCCAAAATCTCACTTTTCTCTTTTTTGGACCAATTGCTTGAAACATAGGTAAGGAAGGAGAGGGAAGACATTTCCTTTGGTCGGATTAGGAGCGAGGAACAGAGGTAGCTTTGCATTGTCCCTTCCATACTCCACTGATCAGACTTCTCTGCTAGGCACGTGCGGGAAAATTTAATGGTTGTGTTGGCTTCAGTCATTCCCAGCCCATGTCCTCGGGGAGAAGCGAACATCTTGCCTCCTGTGCAAGTTTCCGTGACTCTAGCCGAGCTGGCATCAGACCAGGCATCTTGCAGGGGGCGAGGAATGAACTTCTTGTCCCTGTGAAGCCAGATCACGGCTTCTTGATCTTTTGGGTGGAGGAAAATAGTCATCATCAATCCTACGATACAAAAATGTTTACATCCTGATTTACCCTCAGTCTTTCAGGGTGATTTCTGATTTTATCTGTTTATGTTTAAACTTACTTGAATCCATGGGTGGAACATGATGATACACAATATTCCGAACTTCCATATTTGGGACTGTTAAAAATTTCAACTTGAGACTCTGTTTTGAGAAACTAAATAACAATCAGATTCTACGTCTGCGCGTGGATTATTTTTCTCTGGGCCTGATGTAGCACAGTCTGTACTCCAGCCTGAGGTCTTGTCGTCCAGCATGCTTTGTTCCGGAATAATGCAAGCCAGCTTTACCGTTAGCTTGAATAAAGCTTCATTTTGTTGGTGAATCTGCTACAAAATCAGTATAATACAATCTCAGGACAAATGATTTGGGATTATGCACACGGATCTTTTTAACTGTTTGAAGAATCCACGAACCGATCAAATATACTGGCTTGCTAAATTCTTTTTGCATAAGACATTTAGAATATCCTGTCCAAATAACCTATTTATTCTCCAGTGCCCATATTTGTTCTTTATGTTCCCTGTTCCTCCTTAATTCAAACATTCATATAGTTTATTTTTGTATAAGTAAGTAAGGAATGGGAGACAATAGAAGTTTCAGATTTGTATTCTCCCTTCAACTCTTTTTCCCGACAAGCATATCTACTTATGTTGTGATGCTGGGAGTCCTCAGTCATTTGAACAAAATGCTAACTGGTTAATTGGAAAGAAACTTTATTTTGGCCATTTAAGTTTGCTAAAGCTATCCTCCAGAAGCAAAAGAAAACTATAATTTTATTCAGAGATGCAAAACGTCCTCCCTTCATACCTCTAGTCGAATTTGGATTTTGGTGACCAAACAACTTCTGTTTGAGAACCATTCTCTTAGACCCTAGACATTTCTGACATGACCCGTCCCAGGTGGGCAAATCTTTTTAGCTGGAACCCCAGGATAAAGAAGATAGCTGAGCAGAGATCAGTACAACTGCAGTAGACCCACAGTGACACATAGAGAAGCAAAGAATAAACCACTGTGGTTGTAAGCCCCCGAGATCTTTGGGTTGTTTGTTATGAAGAATAACCCAGAAGAGCTGATGGATGTAAGTAGTCAGCACAGGCCCAAGGGACATGCTTTTTCCATGAGTCAGAGGACAGAGTCAACTCTACAGAATTAAGTGGTTATGAATGCAGGAGGCCGGGGCAGGACTTCTGTAAAGACAGAGCAAGGAACTCCTTAAATTTGTTTGTGGTTGGCAGGACAATGGCTCCCCAAAGATGTTTGTGTCCTAATCCCTAGAAACTGTGACTATGTTACCTTACCTGGTGAAGTGGTGAAAGGGACTTTGCAGGTATGATTAAGTCAAAGATCTTGAGGTGAGGAGATTATCCTGCTTCTCTTCGTGGGCCCAGTGTCATCACAAGGGTCCTTTAAGTGTGGAAGAGGGAGGCAAGAGAAATAGAGTTAGAGATGGACGTATGACAACGGAAGCAGAGGTCAGAGAGATGTGATTGCTGGCTGTGAAGATGGAAGGGGCCACCAGCCAAGGAGTGTGGGTAACATCTAGAAGCTGGAAAAGACAAGAAAACAGATTCTCCTCCAGAGCCTCCAGGATAAATGGAGCACTATAATATTTTGCTTTTAGCCCTGTAAGACTCATTTCAGACTTTTGGTTTCCAGAACTAAGATCATATATGTGCTTGGTTTTAAGCCACTACATCTGTGGTAAGTTGTTATAGCAACAATGGAAAGTAATATACTGCTACTCTATAAAAATAAGAAAAAATATAGGCAAATTTGTTAAAATCAACTTTTTCAGAATTCCAGAAATTAGCCAAAAGCTTGCAACAATCTAAGAAGTATTTATTAAAGAAGAGAGATGCCCAGTGGTGAGGTTTGTGGTGTTTTAAGATGTCGACTCTCAGAAGCCTCCCAAGCTCTGTAGTAGCCTTGAACACCAATGGCCTTGTAACCATGATTGCTGTGGAAACCAACAGCCTTGCAGCTACCAATGAAGAGGAACACATCTGGAGTTCAAAAAACTCCATCCCCAGAGTATTGTCTCCACCTGACCAACTCCCTGGAAGAGCTGCATTAACAGGTTGTTGTAGTTGGACTTCACTCAGAGCTCACTCTGCTAGAAAACCTGTCTCCAAGGCATTTGTTGAAAACAATCAGCTGTAACTGTTTAAGGACATGGTTGCCTGGGACTGTGATCTCTTTCAGTGTAAACAAGAGCCTGACCAAAAATATGAAAGGAAGATCTGGAGAATGAAATGTCCATAAAAGGTGTGAAAGCGCTGCTCTATTCTTGGTAAGACCAAGACCACATGCATACAGAGCTGTATGCCAGCCAGGAAAGACCTGAGAGGACCCCATCTTTTATCTCTGAATGACCTAGAGTCCATAGGGAAGTAGGAAGTGAAGGCTAATGCAGGCTCATGTGCACCCTAAGTATTGAAGTTATGCCCCAGCATACACAGAACTCTTTGTGAAAAGGCAAACGACTTACCAGATGAAGGCATTTAAAGGTATCTCACCAATCATTAGCTGACTCAGCTAACCAAGCAGAGACTTCATTGGTCACTTACTACAAAGAATACAGTTTTTAAAGAATTAATCCATCCTGATGAATCATCCAGGTGCACTTGAAAGTATGTGTAGATTACAGTTGTTGTGTGGTTAATAGTGTTATCTAATTGTCCAGTAAATTAACATGAATGTAGTGTCAAAATCTCCACCTCTGGTTATACAGGTGTCTGTATCTCCCTTTAGTTCTGCCAGTTTTTGCTTCAGGGGCTTTGAAGCTCTTTGATTCAGTGCATGCATATTTAGGGTTGTGTTGTCTTCCTGATAAATCAACTCTTCTACCATAATGAAATATTTCCCTCTTTGTCTCTGATAAGAGTTTTTGTTTCAAAGTCTACTCTTCTGACATTAATATAGCCACTGAAGCTTATTTAGATAAATACATATAATATGTATTCCATCTTTTTCTTTCAACTTCTATGTTGATGTCATATATATATATATATATATATATATATATATATATATACACATACACATTTTAAATTTACAGGTATCTCAGTAGCCAGCACATACCATCTTTAATTCTACTTAGGGTCAATATTGTATTATTTTAGTAATAGATAAGTTAAAATAGTATAGTTCTCTTTCACTCATCCTTTGTGCTACTGTTATATATATTACAACTACACTTATCTATAATATTTGCTATAATATTTGCTTTAAATAGTCATATGTCTTAGGGGTGCCTGGGTGGCTGTTGGTGAGGTGTCTGCCTGAGGCTCAGGTGATGATCCTAGGGTCCTGGGATAGAGTCCCACATGGGGCTTCCTGCTCAATGGGGAGCCTGCTTCTCCCTCTGCCTCTGCTGCTCCCCCTGCTTGAGATCTCTCTCCTTCTGTTAAATAAACAGGTTTTTTAAAAAACTGTCATATGTCTTAAATGAATTAAGAAAAAAATGATTACTTTTAAAGCAACCCTTATAATTATCATTTCTAGTGCTCCTCTTTCTTTGTTATAAATCCATGTAGAGTTATTTATCCTCAGCCTAAAAAAAAATTAGGATTTCTTTTTTGCAAGTATACAGAACAAGAAATAAATGCTTTAAAGTTCATTTTTGAAGAATATTTTTGCTTGATAAAGAATTCTCAATTCCTAGTTTTCCCCTTGCCACTAATGGTGTTCTGTTGTTTTTCTGTTGCCTCTGGCCTCCACTGTTTCTGACGAGAAGGTAAATATCATTTATACTGTTTTCTTATATCTAACATGTCATTTTTCTCAAGCTACTTTCACGATTTTCTTTTCTTTTGTATTTTACTCCTAGGAGTTCACTGAAAGTCTTGAATCTTTAAGTTGATATTCTTCACTAAACTGGGAAAATTTCACCCATTATTTCTTAACTTTTTTTTTCCTTTTTGCTTTTCCCATTGGGACTCCAATTATATGTATGTTAGACTTGATATTCTTCCTCAGGTTTTTTATTCCTTCCTTCCTTCCTTCATTCCTTCCTTCCTTTATTCCTTCCTTCCTTCCTTCCTTCCTTCTTCCCTCCCTCCCTCTCTCCTTCCTTTCTTCCTTCCTTCCTTCCTTCCTTTCTTTCTCTTTCTCTCTGTTATTCAGATTGCATTATTTTATCAATTCATTTGCAGTTTTTGAAACTGTCTTCTGCTTTTAAAACATACTTAATACAATTTTTATTTCAGTTATTATAGCTTTCAGTTCGGTAATTTCTATTTGGTTGTTTAATAGTTTGCCTTTTTCTGCTATGGTTTCCTATTTTTTTCATTGATTATGATGATATTTTTCCTTCAAGAGTTTGAATGTATTTGTATTTTATTTGAAATTATTTCCCATGAATTTCAAAATCAATGGTCATCTTGGAGTTGGCTTCTATTGACTCTTTCTTCTCTTGACCTTGGTCATATTTTTATTTTTATTAATTTTTATGCCTGCCTACTAATTTTTGACTCTGTACTGAGAGTGTACATATGACATTTCAGAGACTCTGTATTTCATATACTCCTTTGAAGAGTATTCCAGCAGTCAACTAACCTGATGAGAATCAGATTCTAAACCCTGTTCTCTGTGACGCTAATATGTCTCTTCTTTAGCTTGTTTTCCATTGATTCTCCTGCAGTTTCCATTTGCATCTGTAAATCAGGGATAAGCTACGGATTTAAGCAGACTTCATATTTGGATTTTGGGCTCTCCACCTGTATATCCTCCTTTCTGTGTTTTCCCCCTTCACTTCCTAGCAATCTGGCTGCCCCAGATTTTGTACTCTGACTCCTCATGACAGTAATGCTTGGCTTTCTGTTTGAGTCTCAGCTGCCTCATTTCACTTAGTTGGATGTGTGCTCTCAACAAAAAGTCACATAATCATGCATATCATTCTATGCATTTCCTCTCCATTGGGGGCTAACTCTCACCTAGTTTATGCCTTTTTTTTGATCACTCTCTAATTAGTTAACTTTTATGTTTTTTTCAGACTAGACATTTCTTATATGTAGGAGGCTTGTCTAATATAAGCTATTCTCTCATTACCAGAGTAGAATTTATTATCTTATTTTGTTTTTCATTTTCCTTATTGTAGGTAATAGTAAGCATATTTTCCTGAATTTTGTGTCATTTGAACTCTTTTGTAAGCTTATTTATATCCATTACTGTTTTGCTTGTTTTTTTCTCATAGATTTGAAAGAGCTTCTTGTATTTTATGAATATTGATTTTTTAATCTGTTTTAACTACTAAATTTTTTTCATTTTATCTTTATTTATAATGCTGCCCACTAATAAAATGATAGAAATGGAGACTTTTAATATTTTCCTTCATAGCTTCTGGCTAATGTTTGGTTAATGAAAATACCTCCAGCTGGGATTATAAAAAGAACATCATATTTCACATTAATATAAGACAGCCATCCTGAATTTACTGTGGGAAGTGAGATTGAGTCATAACTTAATTTTTCTCACAAAGATAGATAGTTCTTCTAGTGCATTTATTGAACAATTACTCTTTCCCCACTGATTCTGAACAATATTTATTATGTATGTCATTGCTTCAGAAATAGCTCTGTTTCTTCTAATGTCAGTTCTTCCCACAACATATTTTTCAATTACTGTGCTATGTTATGCTTTTATTATCTGCTGAGGCAAGTTGTCTCTTATTGGTCACTTTAAATTCAATAGTTATCTTGTGCTTTCCCTCTGTTAGATGTACTTTGGAGTCAGCTAACCAGATTTAGTGAAATTATCTTGGGATATAAGTTGGGATTTTTATGGGATTCATTATTTATTTTAGGAAAGATGACATATTTAAACATTGAGTCATTTCATCAGAAATTATTTTCCATTTATTTATATTTTCTTTTATGTCTGTCATTAAAGTTTATATTTTTCTTTAATGTTGGTATTTGTTGGTATTGTACATTTACTGTTACTACCATTCCTGGGAATTTGTAGTTTCTTTTGCATTAAGACATTAATCTTCTTCCTTTGGGGCATCTAGGTGGCTCAGTTGGCTAAGGGTCTGACTCTTGACTTGGGCTCAGGTCGTGATCTCAGGGTTGTGAGATGGAGCCCTGTGTCAAGCACCATGCTGGGTGTGGAGCCTGCTTAAAACTCTCTCTCTCCCTCTCTCTGCCCACACCCCTCAAAAAAAATCAATCTTCTTCCTTTTAGTTACATTTTTGTTTTTATTTTCATTTGTTTTGTTTTGTTTATTTTATTTGTTTTATTTTGTTTTTATTTTTATTTTGCTAATATATATGTACATATATGTGTATATATATATATATACATAAAAAAGTATATTTACTATTAGTAAAAAAAGTATATTTACTATTACTAAAAAAAGTAAAAAAAAGTATATTTACTATTAGTAAAAAAAAGTATATATATATATATATATGTATATATATATATATATATATACACACACACTTTTGTATCATCATGTAGCAGGACCAAGTCAATGACAATTTTGATTTATCACTTGGATTTACTAGGAAGGCAACTATGAGTTTATCTGCCTTTCTCTATATCTCTCTCTTTTTCTGTTTCACTACATAGACTGAAAAGCAACACTGAATAATGGTAACAATGGTATCTGTCTTGTTATGATTTTAATGGACAATGGTGTGTGTGGGGTTAAATAGAACTTTCACTGTTTTACTCTACATACTTATACATTGTCATGTATGGAGTTAAAATTTCTGGGGTTGGTGCCCAGGAGATGCATTTTTTTCAGGATCACCTTTAAGTGAGTCTAATATACAGCTAGTTTGGGAATCAAAACAAAGAGATGTAAAATTAAAACTAATAGCAGCTTAGCTCTAGGCTCCTTGGATTTCTGGTCTTGAGCAAACTTTAACTTTGAGCAATTATGTAAGATAAGAGAAACATACATACACAGATACACACATTTTTTTAAGGAAAGGTTAGGTGACTAAGTGGAAGGAGACATCTCATATTACAAATAATGTTAAGCATTTCAGATTCATATACAGTAACTGACACTACTATCCATGTGTGGTCCTCCCTGGGATACAGCTAATTTGGGCATTTCCTTGTCAATCAAAGGGTCACTTATGTACATGACTAGGTGAAGAAAGGGTTACCAATTGTGACCTGGTGCTCAACCTCAGTTTCTCTGCAAAATGGGATCAGAACTGACCAATTTGTAAGATTGTTGAGAATTACTGATGGAAGTAACTATGGAATAGGAATGTAAGAGACTTGGGGAATGATGTATTTTTGCTCTGTATAAACACTAGGAAGTAAATTAACTTCCCTTCTCTCTCTTGACCCCACATAGCACCAATGTTTTTCTGTAAATAACCTCTCACAGATGCAATATTTGCATATCTCTTTCTGCTATTTGAAGGCTGTGTACATGAACAGTTATTTGTAGAAAAAGGAGATCTACCCTTCATTAATACAGCACAGATTTCCTGAAGCTCTTTTCTCAGAATTAAGAAAATAGTTTTCATTCTAAGGAAAGGATCATGAACTTCCGAGGATCATGAGCTATTGGCATGAAAGCTCTTTATGATGACAACAGGGGAAATAGTTTTGAGAATAACCTGAGGTAATCTCTTTAGTTTGTGAACAGGCTGGAATAGTTGCAAAGTTTTCCCATAATAATAAAAGATCTTGAGAAATGGAACAAATAAATGAACAAACACTATTAGTAAAAAAAGGACACACAGGAAATTGTGGAAATACTGAGTGTTATTAAGATTGGGAACAAGCTACCAAGGGAAATTACAGACCACTCCTCTCCAAGGATCCTTTGAAAACACAGGAACTTCCCATATATCTGAGTTAGATTGGTCCAGTTGTAGTGTGGTTCCATTTGGAAACAGGGATAGGAGGCACAGAAAACACGTCCTGACCAGGTCTGTGAGCATTGACCTCGTGCTGGTCAGTGTGGCTTTGTGCTGACAGCCCCCAGGGAACCAGAACTTCTGAGGGTAAATGCTGAGCGCCAAGTCAGCCATGTCAGCTCCCTGCAGCCATTTCATTTCCGCTGCCCCCTTTTCATTCTCTGGCTGGCATCCTTGGGAGAAACCCTAAGATCTGTGCTAACATTTGCTTTTGGTAATAAGCTCAACAAGTCTTTAGACTCCTTCCAGTGATCCTCAGACATGGAGGAGGGACAGGGAGGGTGGCACACTGGCCAGTTCTTGCACAAAAGCAGTCAGTTTTGTATGGAAACCTTGTCCCCCATTTTATACCAGCCTTGGAGTAAAACCAGTCATGGGCACAGCACTAAACAGTGGTGGTCTGTGCTCACCTATGTCTGAGACTCCTGTGCTTCTGGAAGGTCCTGGGCATTGGTGGGGCAGATGGGGCAGGCTGGCCTCTTCTGGAAGTCTCCACTCCTTGCCATGCAGTAGCTCTGCTCCCTCCTCTACCTTCTGGGCCCTGATAGGATTTCTTTTTATTTATTTATTTATTTATTTATTTATTTATTTATTTATTTATTTGACAGACAGAGATCACAAGTAGGCAGAGAAGCAGGCAGAGGGAGGGAGGGAAGCAGGCTCCCCACCGAGCAAAGAGCCCGATGTGGGGCTCGATCCCAGGACCCTGGGATCATGACCTGAGCTGAAGGCAGAGGCTTTAACCCACAGAGCCACCCAGGTGCCCCTAGGATTTCTTTTTGAGGCAGCCATTGCTTGCTGCCCAATGTCATGATGCTCGTTGCTCAACCTTGCCTGGCAGAGAGGAGACTGAGGGTCAGCCTGAGGGAAAGAGGACTCTATAAGAAATATAAGAAACGAGCTTGCTGTGTCATCTGGTTCACTTTGACTTCCTCCCATCCTTTATGTACTGTGATGTCTCTGGGTTTTTCTGACCTGAAGCTTTATTTTCCTTACTTCTGGGCATTGAGTTGTAGTGAGTGAAGTGCCAAGGCAAAATCTGTGGGACATTCATTTTCTTTCAAAAACCTGTCCATTCCCAGAAATCATATAAATATCATAATAAACTCACCATACCCAACATGGAGGGGGGGCAGGCAGTTTCAGTCTTTGAAAGGTACCATACATTAGGGTGATATCCCTGTCTTGCCTTTGCCTGTCTGTCTGACCTGAAGCCAGTGGTCCTGTCCTCACATGCCCGAGGTCTGACCTTCTTTCTGTACATTTCAGACTCCAACATAGGGGAGCGTGGAGGAGAACTTCCCCCTCTGAGCATGTCCTCATCCAGCAACGCCTTTTTAATAGAGGTCAACCTCATATAACATGAAATTAAGTATGCTGAAGTGAACAGTTCAGTCATTTGGCTCATTCACAGTGTTGTACAACCAACACCTCTTACTAGTTCAAAAACAATTTTATCACCTCAGTAGGATCCCCCAAGCCCATTCAGCAGTCTCTCTCTTCCTGCCTTCCCCCAACCAGGAAATGCTGATCTATGTTTTTATCTCTGTGGATTTACTTATTCTAGATGTTTTGTATAAATGGAATCACACAATTTATGGTGTTTTG
Organism: Taxidea taxus jeffersonii; assembly: GCA_003697995.1. Classification (NCBI taxonomy): domain Eukaryota; kingdom Metazoa; phylum Chordata; class Mammalia; order Carnivora; family Mustelidae; genus Taxidea; species Taxidea taxus. The sequence continues at coordinate 54,054 of RCUC01154203.1, forward strand.
CTCTGACATTTTAAATTTTACATAGTGTTTTCAAGGGTCACTCATACCTTAGCATGAATGAGTGCTTCATCCTTCTCTGAGCTGGGTGCAGTCCCATCGTGTGGGTACCCTACGGTGGCTTATCCAGCCCTCCATCCGTGTGTGTTTGTGCTGCTTGCACCTTTGGCCATTGGGAATAGTGAGGCTATGTGTGTGCACAGACTTGTATGAGGACCTGCTTTCGGTTCTTTGGAATAGATACCTAGGAGTGGATCAAGTGATATATTTTGAGTAATCCGTTGAGTGAGAATAGGTTGGCCTGATGCCCTCCCTTCCCGACTGCCTGCCCTATAGATTTGGGACTGCTTTGTCCAGCTCCACAATCACATAAGGCGAATCTTGTCGTAAAGTTCTCACAGGTATCTAGCTATCTACCTATCTACCTATCTCTCTAGCAATCTATCATGTATCATCTATCTCTCTGTAGTTCTCTATCATCAGTCAATTGTTAGAGCCGATTTAATGTTAAAACCTGTCTAACTATTAGGGCCTGCTTAGCCAGAGCGACTCCATATTTCCTGGGTAGCCATATCGTTGTTTACATCTACGGACTTCATTCCGGGAATAAACGCCCCAGCGGTTCTAAACGCCCCAGCAGTTCCAAACATCCCAGCATTCCTGGTATCAGTTCCGGGTATCGGTTCCGGGAGTAAACACCTTAACAATAGAAGCCATGTACCTTGGGTATGCGGTGATGCCCTATAAAACCAGCCTGTGAGATCGGGACGGGGTCGCCCTCTTCGGAGGCGGCCCTGACTGGTCAGTCTGGTTTCTGATGCCCGCCATAAAAATAAAGCTTTGCCTTGCTTTCAGTTTGTATCAGTCTCGCTCCTTTGATAATGGACCCCAGCACTATCAATCATCTCTCTATCATTTATCTATCTTTATCTATCATCTATCTCTCTCTCGATCTCTATTGATCTATCAGCTACCTATCATCTCTCCCCTTCTATCTACTGCCTACCCATCTATCATCTGTCTATCTCTCTATTTATCCTTTCTACGTGAACTTTGACTGATACTGAACAACAACTCAGACCCCCTCCCTAAAGCCTGGCTAATTCTCTTTCCTCAGGACCAGGCAGGTGATATAAATGGGTGAATGTTTCATTTGGCAACTGAAGGAAATGTTAGTAACAACACTGGACCAAATGTAGGTCTTACCAGCTGCTGTTCCCAGGGAATGGAGCTTATGATGAAAAAAAAAAAATATATATATATAGGAGCACACTTATCGATAATTTTTTTAACATTGACAACTACTTGGAGCTCGTTTTAAAATTAAAAAAAAATTTTAAAGATTTTATGTGTTTATTTGAGAGAGAGAAAGCACAGAAGCATGAGTGGGGTGAAGGACAGAGGGAGAAGCAGGCACCCACAGAGCAGGGAGCCCAATGTGGGGCTTGAACACAGGACTTCAAGATCATGACCTCAGCTGAAGGCAGATACTCAATCAACTGACCCACTCATGTGCCCTTAATTGGAGCTTTTTAAAAAGAGTAGACTTCTGGGGCACCTGGGTGGCTCAGTTGTTGGGCGTCTGCCTTTGGCTCAGGCCATGATACTACGGTCCTGGGATCGAGCCCCACATCCGGCTCCCTGCTCGGTGGGGGGCCTGGTTCTCCCTCTCCCACTCCCTCTGCTTGTGTTCCTTCTCTCACTGTGTCTCTCTCTGTCAAATAAATAAAATGTTTAAAAAAAAAAAAAAAGAGTAGACTTCTATGTCTAGGTAAACCTACTCTTCTCTGTTGAACACAACTAAAAACATTACATGGAAAACACACAAAAGGAAGACAGCCAAAGGTAGACAGAGTAAGGAGACCAGCTGGGGACTGTGGACCCAAGCAAGGACAGGGCGGTG
>RCUC01154204.1:0-24163 GCA_003697995.1 Taxidea taxus jeffersonii
ATTTTTCACAGTTCTTTGCCTTTTTCTTGCACTGAGGAGTTATATAGCTAACTTTATTCACATCAAACAGCAATGGAGGTTAAAGTGATCTCTGATTTGGAACCATACCATTGACTTGAAAAGTGCAGAGATTCTTTAAGTATACTCAATTTGTGAGCACCCAGCCAACCAGATTATTTGGGAAGCCTTTTATCCCAGAAAGCTGATTAAATTATAAAATTATCATAACATTTATTTCAAAGATACTGAGAAAAATCAGGGCGTTCTTGTCAGGTGCCTGAGGCACCTTTAAAACTTGACCCCAACATTCTTTAACATCTTCTCATCAAGAACAGGAGGCCCTGTCCCTGCTCTTGAATCAGGATGGGCTGGTGACTGCTTTGAGCAATAAAGTGTGACAGAAGCCTCACTGTGTGGCTTCTGAGGCAAGATTGGAAAAGGCCATGCCACTTCTACTTTTTCCTCCTGGGGTGCTTGCTCTGGAAGAATCTGGCACCACGCAGGGAGTCTGCCTCCCTTGAGAAAGTTTTGCTGGGCAGACCTCTAGTCACAGGCTCTCTGAGCTTCCAGTGGCTCCAGGCTGTGCAGATGGGCCATCTTGGAAATGCAGCCCTGTTGAGCCTTCAGATGGTTGCCGTCCCTGCGAGTGTCTGACTGCAACCTCAGGAGAAATTCCATGTGACAAAAAAGCAGCTAAGCCCTTCCTGAATTTATAACTCACAAAATCCTTTTTAAAATGTTTGGGTTTTTTTAAAGATTTTATTTATTTATTTGACAGAGAGAGAGATCACAAGTAGGCAGAGGAGCAGGCAGAGAGAGGGGTGGGAAGCAGGCTCCCCACTGAGCAGAGAGCCCGACTCGGGGCTCGATCCCAGAACCCTGAGATCACGACCTGAGCCGAAGGCAGAGGCTTAACCCACTGAGCCACCCAGGCGCCCCCAAAATCCTTTTTTTAAAGTTGTTTTTTAATGCACTGGTTTTGGTTTACACCACCAAGTTTTGGGTTGATTTGTTATTCAGTGCGAAGAGGAAGGAAGTTTCTCTCCTTTGACACACCTTCTCATCCCAGCTGCTTACATGTTCACTTCTGAGCATTTACCATGTGCTTGTGTTAGTCCATTTTTCCTTTGGTTCATCTTTTCACCCTCCACCTATATACACACACACAGCCACACGGCCACAGCCACTGGAATATGCACAAAATTGATCATTAGGCTCAGTTTTACTCTCTAATTCACTCAGTTCAAACCTCATTTTTCAGCCAAAAAACATGGGTCTGCAGGGATTAAGTGTTAGTCCAAGGTCACAGGGCTTAGAAATGGCCCAGCTGGAAGTAAACCCAGGTCTTCAGATGCCCAGTCCAGTCCTTTTCCCACTAATTACTTTCATTTCCCATCTATCTCTCAAAATAAAATGGGTCAATCCTTTTCTAGTCCAGAGGCCATAAACTCTGAAAGGGCCAGATGCCTGGGCACAGCGCCTCATTTGGCCTTCCAGCAGTTCCAGCGGTGGTGACTGGTAGACTCCTGGTGAGGGCTGCCTGTAGCCAACCTGCTGGGGGGAGAAGAGGGGCAGTGAGTGAAAAGAGGAAAGAGGGAAGTGCCAAGAGGGCCTGCGCTATCCCTGCTTTGTTCCACACAGTCCTACATTCTGAAGGCTTTGACGCTCATTGTGGCCAGAGTGCAGGCAGGGATTCCCAAATGTGCTGGAAAACTTCCAAGTGCCCTTCCCCCGCTCCCAAGTTTCTATGTTAGACCCTTCTCACACAGAAGTCTTTTTAGATGGGATACTGTGTATTTCTGAGTCAGGCTTGAAAAAGATGAGCAACTGGGGCGAAAGAGTGGGAACCGCTCTGTTAGATAGGACTGGGGCTGGTTAAATGTGAGAAGCATGTATCTCTGTATTTTATCTGCCACTGAGAGGACAGGCACACTATCATTAATACACTGCTGCCCACTGCTCCAGCATTGCCCCAATTTTTCTAAGCCCTACAGCATTGTCATATCATTTGTCTGGCAAAGGAATCAGAGCCAGTGAGTAAAAAGGCCACCTCCTGTGCTCCCCCAGTGTCCCCCCACCATGGTATATCTCCACTCCTTGAGCTGTCTTGCCAACAACCAGATCTCCCTCCTCCACCCACCTCTCCACCATTCTCCTACACCAAAGGGTAAAGGATGATTAAAAGTCGTCTGCATGAGGTGTGGTTTCGTTCAATATGTACTGTTGGTTCTGCAAATATGCTGGTGGGACGTTGACCACGCATGTTATGTGCCATATGCCGCTCTGTTAGCTGGCATGCAGCGGAAAGCCTGAAAAGCCAGGGAGGAGAAGTGGATATTTTTTCTGCTTTTGAAGCACAGGCTTTAATAACAAAAAAACAAAAAGCCAAGAGTTTTGAGAGAAAAAATATCACATAATTACAGTTTCATCAATCCTTCATGGATTCCTTACGCTGTACAGTTTGCCTCTCAAAAAAAGCAGCCACAGATTCATTCGACTGCCTAGGATTTGTAAAATCATGTCAAAATAAGTATATCTCATTTTTTGGGTTTGATATATTCTGGGAAAGCTATATGTAAATTGGGTTTTTGCAAATTTGGCCTTATTTCAAATATTTTCAAGGTGTTTTCAATTTAAACTGGTACTATTTGTAAAGCAAATAATAATTTGGTAATGCAAATAGTCACTCCCTAACTTATTTGTTTTGTAAGTTTGGGCTATTGTATTTACATTTTTTCAGAAACAAGATAGATGATGACAGATTATTTGACACTAACATGATATAAACTAAACATTTTAAATATAAATGAAATATTTTTAGTTTTAAAATTTAATCTAAGAATATAGATTTTTTTTAACAAGTTTTATCTAAATTAAGAACTTGTGCCTATCCCAAAGTAGGGCAATCTGACAAAATATTGACATAGCAAAATACTGAATTTATCCTAAGGATATAAGAGGACCTTGTGTAAAAATGTATGTGCCAAAACAAACAAACAAACACCCAGACAAACAATTGCAGCACTGTTTATAATAACAAAAAGTTAAAAGGAACCCAAAATAGAGAGATCAGTAAGAGAAGTAACTTAAAAAAAAAATTATTTCATTTTTGTGCAATGTTTAATTAGTTACACTGCTGTCAAAAGAATGAAAGTGAGATACCATTTTTATCTACCATATAGGCAACATTTTGAGAGTTTGATGACCTCCTGTCGAGGAGTATAGGGAAATAAGGGGTCAGAAGTGGTGTGGGTAAGTACATAAAACACTTCTTCACTGGGTGGTTGTCTCTGGGAGTGGCCGTAGTTTTGGGTATGATCAAATTTGCCAGTCCACAAATATTCCAGAGACTGAGACACTATAATCAATGTGACATCAACTTGAATTATTTATTTTAAAAATATTCCAAAGCCATTTTATATATTTAAGAGATTTTTTTTTTTAAAGATTTCATTTATTTATTTGACAGAGATCACAAGTAGGCAGAGAGGCAGGCAGAGAGGGGTGGGGGGGAAGCAGGCTCCCTGCCGAGCAGAAAGCCCAATGCAATGCCAGACTTGATCCCAGGACCCTGAGATCATGACCTGAGCCAAAGGCAGCAGCTTAACCCACTGAGCCACCCACGCGCCCCATATTTAAGAGATTTAAAAAGAGATTTGAAAGAATTACACTATTTAATGAGGAAGCATTAAAGTTTAATTTTCCTAAGATGTTTTCACTAGAAACATATTTTACTATCCTTTAAGGAGAAAATCTGTATCCAGCTCTTTCAAAACAAGTTCTAGATAAGATCATCTTGTGTATTTGAAAGTTGGGTAGTGAATTCACTGCGTTTGATAAACTCAGCATTACCTATTTCTTGGGTCTTTTTCAGGGAGAAGGTATACATGCTCCCTACAGTTTACTTGATTAAAATAAGTTAAGAAGTACTTGACAATTCAGTTTATAGAAATGGACTGTTATTTAAGATGTGATCCCAAAGATTTCCATTTGGTTACCAATTTCTTTCTTCTTCCTTCCTTCCTTCCTTTCCTTTTTTTTTTTTTTTTTTTTGGTGCGTGCATAGTACAGAAAAATAGAGATAAGGAATACTCACCGATAACCTCACCATCCTAACTTAGCAAATTATTTTGTCTATTTCCTTCCATGAGTTTTTCTTTGATTCGTTATATTTTTTTAAATACAAAACACTACAAACATAGAGAAAAATACAATAAATAATAGAATAGGACTCCTGTTTGGTTCAGTATGACAAATTAGATACTGGCTGAAAACAACTAAAAATGCTAAATAAAATATCAGAATTAAAAATTATTTTCAGGGGCACCTGGGTGGCTCAGTGGTTTGGGCCTCTGCCTTCGACTCGGGTTGTGATCTCGGGGTCCTGGGAACGAGTCCCGTGGGGGGGGGTCTCTGCTCGGCGGGGAGCCTGCTTCCCCCCTCTCTATGCCTGCCTCTCTGCCTGCTTGTGATCTCTCTCCCTCTCTGTCAAATAAATAAATAAAATCTTTAATAAATAAACAAACAAATAAATAAAAATTTTTTTCAAATGCATCACTGAGCTGGTAGGAGACTATGAAATATTCAGAGGCAAATAAAGTGAAAGCAGGAACCCTGGAAGGGAACCTCGCTCTGAATTTAGCCTTCTCTGTGGAGGCATCTGAAGAACCCTGCTGGTATTGACCTTGGGTTTGTTTTTTGTTTTTTGTTTTTTAAGATTTTATTTATTTGACAGAGAGAGAGATCACAAGTAGGCAGAGAGGAGGAAGCAGGCACCCCGCCGAGCAGAGAGCCCGATTCGGGGCTCCATCCCATGACCCTGGGATCATGACCTGAGCCGAAGGCAGAGGCCTTAACCCACTGAGCCACCCAGGCGCCCCTGACCTTGGGTTTTGATGGTGGCCTGAGGTAATGCAGACTAGAGATCAAGGCAAGAACCTCATCAAGGTGAAGTCTAATAGGAGACACCCCCACACACCCCTTGATAAAGCTAGGACCCCAGTGGGCAATGTCTTCGGTATACAGGTAAACTAGGTATAAATCCATCCCACAATGGGATTAGCAAGGAAACTTGCTTATCTTGACCATTGTGCTGGGTAGAGGGGGGAGAAAAATCTCCCTTGAAAATTTATAACACAAGCATACCCGTACAGGGATTTGTGGTCCACAATTTACATTATCTGAGAGGAGCCAAAAAACCAAAATTTTATTTTCAAGTGGTTCAGGTTTTAATTGCTTCCAGGCATATGGCAGAAATAAAAGAAATATTCTCTGGAGGAGCCCACCTTCAAATAAGGCCTCAAAAAATTCCTGCAATTAAACACAAGTTAATCTGCCCTGAATGAAACTCACAAAACACACAAGCAATCAAGACACAATGGGGGATATCCAAGAAACAAAATAAGAGAATCAAACACCAAAAAACATTGAATATTATAATTATCAATCTTATGTAAGATAAGTGCATTTTTAATTGGCAAAAATTAATAGTAGAGGGGATTAAAATGTACAAGGAGTACATTACAAGTAATGATTTTGTAAATTTGCAAAACAAGTAGAATTTCTAAAAAAAAAAAAAAATTGAAATAACTCCAATGGCTTGGTTAAACAGAATATGGGAACATTAAAAAAATGGAAGAAGTTATTCATAAGATCTGAATAATGGGAGTGGGAAACAGAGATAAAAAATACGAAAAAGAAGTCAAGAGACTTAGAGAGTAGATAAGATATTATGGGAATCTGGGGCACCTGGGTGGCTCAGTGGTTTAAGCTGCTGCCTTCGGCTCAGGTCATGATCCCAGGGTCGTGGGATCGAGCCCTGCATCGGGCTCTCTGCTCTGCGGACAGCCTGCTTCCTCCTCTCTCTCTGCCTCTCTGCCTACTTGTGATTTCTGTCTATCAAATAAATAAATAAAATCTTTAAAAAAAAAAAGATATTATGTGAACCTAACTGTAATTTCAGAGAACGGACTCTACTTTACTAGTAATCTGGGTTTATTGAGATGCCATGTTAACTTTCTCCTCTTGGTAAAATTCACAATACCCAGTTCTGGCAAGACTATTAGACAACCAAGTATTTTAGTATCTAGTGGGGGGTGTAAGTTAGAACAGCCACTTTGGAAAGCATTTTGACAGTTTTTGTTTTGGGGTCTTTGGGTTGTTGTTTTTTTGTTGTGTTGTGTTGTGTTTTGCAAATTATTGTACACTCCCATTCTGTAAGAAAGGAACACGTATGAGTCTAGCCGTTGCAAAGCCCAGGGACAGGTTATATATATTCAGCTGCAAGGGCATCTGTAAAGAAAATGAAAGGTGGAACTGAGGGGCGCCTGGGTGGCTCCGTGGGTTAAAGCCTCTGCCTTCAGCTCAGGTCATGATCTCAGGGTTCGGGGATGGAGCCCCACATTGGGCTCTCTGCTCGGCGGGGAGCCTGCTTCCATCTCTCTCTGCCTACTTGTGATCTCAGTCTTTCTCTCTCTCTCTCTCTCTCTCTCTGTCAAATAAATAAATAAAAATCTTAAAAAAAAAAAAAGAAAAGAGGGACGCCTGGGTGGCTCAGTTGGTTAAGCGGCTGCCTTCGGCTCAGGTCATGATCCCAGCATCCTGGGATCGAGTCCCACATCGGGCTCCTTGCTTGGCAGGGAGCCTGCTTCTCCCTCTGCCTCTGCTCGCTCGCTCTCTCTCTCTCTAACTAATAAATAAATTAAAAATCTTAAAAAAAAAAAGTTTTAAAATAAAAAAAAAAGAAAAGAAAAGAAAGAAAGGTGGAACTAAGGCAGTTGTGGGGATCATCTTGGTCATTCATTCATTCAATGAATAAGTACTGAAGGCCTTTTCTGTAGGCCAGTAGTTTAAAGGGCTTACCTCTCCCAGATAGAGTCAGTTCTTACTTTTTGGGGTATGATGATACCCTGTGACCCCTCGAATCTGCTGTTTCTCCCTGTAGATCTGTGTTTTGACTGCTTTACTGCCCTTTAGACTTCCCACTAGGGAGAATCCAGAGCACATGAAAGAAGAGCGCAGTTCATTCCACCTGTTGCCAGGAAGGAAAGGTGAAAGAAACACAGTTGAAATCCTTCACTCCATCCTGCAAGTTTCCCCTCAGTTCTGATCTTTGCCTGGCTACTCTGTCTTATGCTGTTCCCAGGCCTCATTTTCCATAGCAGTAGCTTGGTTGTTAAAAATACACTTGCAATGAAATTTCTTATAGTGGGATTTAACTTGAGAGGGAAGTTTCTCACCGCTTGATCGTGATTTTCAGTTGTTTGATGGTCAGAATGACTTTTTACATCTCATTGTATGTAGACTGCATACAATGTACTGTATGCAAAGTTAATTATTAGTAAAGATTTCTTAAAAAAAAAAGAAAGAATAAGAACTTAAGTGGATGGATGGCTTAGCAAAAATTGGGGAATTACTTTTAAATTTTATTTAAAATTTGTGGCCTATTGTCCTTGTGTGACATATACCTTTAACTGGAAAACCAGAGAGGAATTAGCATATGCATATCAAAATATATCATGCTACTTAGAGTCGAAACCTAGGTAGATGTACTGGGTTGCACTTCATCCTGTAGCTGTAAATTTGGTATTTTATGATTTTATAAAATTGGCTGCATCTAGCAAAATAACAGCATCTCCTGAATTGGAGTATCCATGCACTTGAATGTACTCTCAAATAGGCCCATTCAAAGCATTTGTAAGCCTTAATTTTCCAATATCAGATCTCATTTTTAATTAAGGCTTAACTTCCACTCTCCCTTGCATCTCCATGGAAGGATTAGGCCAGGCCACATCACATCTGGCTGGGTCTGTGATGTCTCGGGGATTTATGAATGACAAGCGATATTAGAACTGGGGTCGTGTGCAGTCATCCTGAAATCAAAAGCTGAATGCTCCCTTCCCAGCCGCGTAGGGTTGGGGTAAATAGGTCATCAAAGGCAGCATCTTCTCTGCACTTTCCTTCTGTTTTCAGAATCTTGCCTCATAAAAATTCAGAACCAGAATCTTGTGGCATTCTCTAATGAGTAACCTGTAATCAAAAGCAAAGCTTTCTTTAACAATGGTTATGAAGAGGGCAAGGGAAGAAAGGCTGGAAGGAGTGTGAGGGAGAATCAGAAGGGGACCAGGGGGGGTGCGGGCGGGCACTGCAAGTTCACCAGCAGGAGAGACTGCCTCTGCACCCACCCAGGAGACTCATGGAAAGGCAAGGTCATGGGCCTTTTCTATCGGAGTTCCCACTAATAAGATGAAAAATATGCAAACCAGCGAGTTCACACAGAAGTTCAGACATTCTTGGGGCATTACAGAGAATTATTTTGAAAACATACAATAAGATTATTGAGGGGCTGGTTTGTCAGTAAGTAGCAACAGAGGCTCTGGGAATGTGGGAGCCTTTCCTGAAACCGCACGGGTGACCGCAGGTCGTAGAGGGACACTGGTCTCCCTGTGAACAGGGCTGTCTGTGTCGGCCCATGTGTATGGTCCATGAGACCAGACTGGGCAGCCCGGCCCTGTCTTCATTTCCTTAATGATCGCTGCCACTGAGGCCATGTTCAATAAGACTCCCAGGGTCACGTCCTGGCTCCTTGAAGCCCCTGGGTTCTGCCTCTTCTAAGGGTGATGTGCTGGAAAACAGGAAGGGTAGGAGCAAATATCCCTAAAGATTTCACTAGGAGACACAGAGACCTACCCATAGACCCAATATAGCAGCAGGAGATAATATATGGGAATGCATTTTGAGAAATTCCACGTGCTATATAAATAAAAGTTAATACTATTTCTATATAATAGCATGGGGCTTAGTGGATCCAGAAACTATAAGCACTGAGCCGTGGATAAGCTGGTCCTTCAAAAGAGAACCAAGAGTACCATTTTACCTAATCCATAATTCATCCTTGTAGAAATTCCGCTGGAATTTGTGAAGTATGATGGCTGGTCACCTGCCAGTAGAGTCAGAGGACTTTATTTCTTAATGTTGGCTATGGGCAGATGCAAAATGAAAGAATAGATCTAATAATTCAAGTTACAATGCCTCACTTTCTAGTTCTCAAAGGCCTTGCGCTGTGTAGCCTCAGGGCCGTGAGAAGTAAGTAGGGATCAGTCTCTCCATTTTCCAGGCAAGAAAACTAAGGCTCAGAGAGGGGGCATGGCTCACCCCCAGGTCACAGGGCTGATGGGCGGGGGCACTGTGGCTCTATCCTCAGTGGCCTCTAGGAAGCAATGCAGAAACATGGCAGGATGTAATTCTAGACCCAGAAGGTCAAACAACTGAACTGTAGCACCCTAGAGGCCAAAGTCCTTTCCCCATTTGCAGCTCCCAGTGTTGCTGAAAAGTGTGCCTGTGGTGAGGATGTGTTTGCCTTCTCTCTATTTCTGTCTCACCTGTTGTACCTTCTCTTTCAGAGCCACATGCTTTTGAATGATCTGGACCAAGGAGAACTAGTTCCCCTAATAGGGTAATTGCAACACGGTAACACTTAGCATACTCAGCATTTTCCACCTAGATAATATCTCATTAACCTTCCTGGGTCCCAGTGAGGCATGTGCTACATGCGATGTTGCTGTAGCCTCTGTGCCTCTAGGAAAACAGCCAGTCCTCTAAGCCCCAAGATGAGGTCGTTCAGATCTGCAGCTATTTTGCTGGGTGACTGAGGGCCTGACACTGAGGTTTCCTTTTACGGCAAATTACTGGAAGGCCAGTGGCAAATACTGTGCTGTATTCTGAGCACAGGTATTTAGAAGTCTCATTGCTATAAAAAGGGGTCTATGCCTCCCTCTACCAACATTGAATAACATATAGGTGCTTTTTAAATGTCTGTTACTTAATCCTGAGAACAATGTTGGAAGCAGGTATTATTATCTTCTCCATAGGAAACTGTTTATAGGAGACTTGGAGATGAAATACCTTGCCCCAGAACACACTGGTGTTAGATGGCAGAACAGGGTTTGTCCCCAGCTCCAGGTGACCTCAGAATCTAGATGTAAGGTGCGCGCATCCTGTGGAAGGGCTGATTCTGTGCTTTGACCTCATGAGCTGAAGAGACAGAGAGAGGACCCGAACAGACCATCTGGTTAGCACCAGCTTAATGTGCAGCCGTCCCTCCTTCCTCTGCCACTACCAGACAACCGGGAGCAGGGGTTGTGAAAGTGGGGGATAGGACAGCAGCAGCCCCCCAGAGCCCCTTGCAGCTCCTGGGCCTCTCCTCTGAAGTCAGAAAGATTCAAAAACCCAGACACTATTTACAGGGATCCAGGGCAGTCAGGGAGTGTGTGCCCCATGCAGTGGAGAAACAGGAGGGGTGGGAAGGGCTTTTCAAAAGGAGAAAGGAGGAGAGAAGTTGGAGAGTCTGTTTTGAGGGAGGAGATGGTCCTGCCAGGTCTCTGCCAACTCCTGCTGTTTTAGTAAGAACCTTAGAGGAGACATGCCTGATGGGACTAGAAAAGTATTTGTTGATTTGTGAAAAAATGGTTTTCAATACACAAAACCTGTATTTTAAGATTTGTCCTGCCAAATTTATAAAGAAAAGAAATTCTCCAGGGGCGCCTGGGTGACTCATTCAGCTAAGGGCTTGCCTTCAGCTCAGGTCATGATCCCAGGGTCCTGGAATCGAGCCCCAATCGGGCTCCCTGCTCAGTGAGGAGTCTGCTTCTCCTTCTTCCTCTGCTGCTGTCCCTGCTTATTCTCCATCTCTCTGTCAAATGAGTAAATAAAATCTTTAAAAAAAAAAAAAAAAAGGAAGGAAAAGAAAAGAGAAAGAAAGAAAAGAAAGGCTCCAGGCGCAATGCCAGTGAAATGAAGGGCACATACATAATCGCATCAACAAGAACAAACCTTCTGAAACCAATTTTGATATGCCTTTACTGTATTTACATTAGCTTCCAGGGTTGATGGGACAGTCTTGCCAGTAATAGCTTTTATATAAAATCGGCTTTAAGGGGAGAGGTAGTTGTGATCTCGAGTTTCTTAAGATCCAGGCCATAATTTCACAGCTGGAACCTCAACTTGCAGTATCCTTTGTGTGAGCAGGTCCTTGAACCCAGGCCTTGGACTCAGGAATGGGTGGGCCTGAGCTGAGCTGCTCCCCACCCGCTGCCTGGTAACTTACATGCTGGGTGTACTTTAAGAGTATTGATGTGGTCAGAGGAGCTGACCAAATCCAATACTCACTTTTACATTCTTGCTTGGAAAAGTGAATTCAGATTAGGATCAGCTTTACTAATAAACACTCCGGAAATAATCAGCCACCTTCCCAGAGGCTACATTTCTCATGCCATGTCCTCATTCTGGGCATATGACTAATCTCAAAGCTCTGATAAGTAGTGTGTGTTCAACGTAAATTATAAACTGGATGTCATGCTGACATTCTGGCCTTATAGTGATGGAACAGGTATTTCCAGCTCTGTCAGGTCAAACTCAGAGCCTAATGAATACTCTTGGAGGTCTGTAGCTCATTCCTCACTCACTTGAATTTCAGTAACTTATCTTCTGTAAACTAGCATAAAATTACACACTTCAGGTAGTCATTTGGTTATTCCCATTGACCTAAGTAGGTGAATAATAAACTGCCCAAAGACTCACGTTTTCCACTCTTGTCCTTTTCCAAAGGGACAGGCTCTCCTCCTCAGGGGCCTGTGTCAGGGTTTTATCGTTCCTACAGGCAGATTCTCTCTTAAATCTAGCAGAGTCTCTCCTGCTTTAATTCAGTTTCCACTCTTTATAAGGTCTTCAGAAGTCATGGGGAATAACTGTTTGATGTCCCATCCTTAAAACCATCCATGAATTTGAAGATAGCAAACAGATTTATCCAGAGGCTTCCCTACCACAAGATAAAACCCTGATTCCTTTTAACTTTCAATTTTGACTCTGTTTCCTCCGATAGAGGCTCTTAAGTCCCCTCAGGTGTCTTCCTATTTCTACTGTGTGGTGATGTAGTCAGGACGCATTCAGGGGCTCATTCTCTTTCGGGGACAGTCGGCAGGCAGGTGACCCCAGCTCAAGCACACCATGGAGGAGAATATCTATGCAATCTTCTGTCCTCCCTCATATTGCAAGATGTCTGCCACTGTTCTGGAGAGCCCATGCAATCTCTAGGGAGAGAGGGCGTCTCTTCCCATGAGTCTCCCTATACTATCAGAAAAGCCTTTTCCTAAAACTTGGCAGGTGACTTATTCTCAGACCTCATAGTCTAGAACTGGGCCACAGGCCCAGGGAAGGAGGCTGCCAGGATGGTGCAGACCAGTCACCACTCATGCCCCCCACTTCAGCCCCACAGGAGGAGTCATTTCCTGAGCACATAGCTTTGTGGAGAGCAAAACTTCAAACAAAATCAAGGTTTTACCAGCAAGGATAAGGGCGGGAAGAGGCCGTGGTCACTGCTAGGGGTATTGCCACAAATGAGCAAAAATGGGGGATCACGGAGTGCCTGGGGGACTCAGTCACTAAGCGTCTGCCTTCGGCTCAGGTCATGACCCCAGGGTCCTGGGATCGAGCCCCGTGTGAGGCTCTCTGCTCGGCGGGAAGCCTGCTTCTCCTTCTCCCACTCCCCTTGCTTGTGTTCCCTCTCTCTCTGTGTCTCTGTCAAATAAATAAAATCTTCAAAAAAAAATGGGGGAGCAAAATGATTCTCCACATAGCTCAAAATATTAACAGTAACACAACAAAACAAGGACTAATTAAAAGTCCATTAAGGGCAGGTACTGTGGGAGCTGGCAGGCAGGCAAAGATGAACGCCACAGGGCCTTGACCTGCAGACCTAGCTAGCAAGCAAACGGGGCACCCCATGTCATTTCAGGATTGTATGGTAAGTGATAAGAGAAAGGCATGCAGTGTTCTGGAAGCAAGGAGAAGGATCCCTCAGCTCGACCCAGGGGTGTCATTCCTGGGGAGGGGCCAAGTGGACTGGGTGTGGGTACTGAGAATGAGCAAGAATGCATTAGGCTAAGAAAACAATGCTGGGGAGGAATTATGTGGTATGTGGCTCTTGATTTTCTAATCTTTGTAGAATATTTTATGTTTTATTATTATGGCTCCTCTACAGTTGATGAAATAGAAAATCCCCTTCAGGCCTGAGGGTGGTATGCCCTACAAGGGTCATTTCCCATGAGTTCAGTTTTTCATATTTTGTATCTGGATGAAATCCAGTTTATGATCACTGAATTACATATTTAAACAAGAAAGCCACTCATCCAGTAGGAAAATGTGTGAGGGAGTGAAAATGAATGTGGTTCTAATCATTATGATGTCACTGGCTCTGTAAATGGGTTTGTTTTTAAGTATTATAAGACAACTTCAGTAACTGGAACTGAGGAGGAATCAGAATGAGTAGAACTCTATCACATGGAATTGTTTTATTACTTTTACTTATGTGTATGTGAAGATAGGATGGAAGAGACTTGCTTATGAGGAACATATGTTAAATTGATAAGAATGATTTCCTTAGCATATTCATTACCTCCTTAGAAATGCTCTTCCGATGGTGGGGCACCTGGGTGGCTCAGTTGGTTAAGTGTCTGACTCTTGGTTTTGACTCAGGTGGTGATCTCAGGGTCATGAGATTGAGCCCCACGTTGGACCCCGCACTGGGCATGGAGCTTGCTTGAGATTCTCTCTCTCTCTCTCCTTCTCCTCTCCCACCCCCGCAGGCTCTCTCTACCTCTTTCTCTCTCTCTCTCTCTCTCTCTCTCTCTCAAAAAAAAAAAAAAAAAATGCTCTTCAGATAATAAGAGACACTGGAAAACAAAACTCTTCTTTCCTCCTGCATCTTTTTTTTTTTTCTTTAATAGATGTAAACTTTAGCCTGGTTTGTGCTGAGCTTATTAGAGAATTATGAATATGTAAAAAACAATCGCTTTCTTAAACCTTCTTAGATCCATCCTTGGAGTTCTGTAGACATGTTTTCGTGAGAACACCTCCCTCCTCTTATAAATAAATAAAAGATAACTGTTCCAATAAACACCCAAGCCAGCATTATAAACAGGAAATTCAGGGTAACAAATCATATAAAAAGAGTTAGATTCCTTAACAATCAAAGAAATTGAAAACTAAAACAAGATATCAATGAACAAATTGGCAAAAGGTCTTATAGAAGTATAAGTCAGTAAATAAAGTGCTTATGTCCAGGGCTGGTGAGAGGTTGGAGACAAAGAACTTGAGCCATCGTCAATGTGACTGCCCCATAGCCAAGGTAGAGAAGGACTGACATTGTAGAAACCTTCACTTTCTCTGAACTGTTTGCTTTTGTACAGTGTTAGTGAATTATCAGAAAGAGAAACATAAATTTTTCCAAGTGAGGGGAAAAAGTTAAAAAAAAAAAAAGAAAGAAAGAAAGGAGATCCAGTCCTCCGACTCCCTTTTGCATGAAGTGCTTCCAATTGCTCCATGCGAAAACAAGGGTTGGCTGGCTCTCACCCAGCTCATCCAAGCTTATTCTTAACCTCCTTCCATTTTAAATCCCACCTGCCAGGGAAGCCTCTGTAGTCAGACTGGGAATCTCTCCTCTGATCCAACTTATCTACCCAAGGCTGACCCAGCTAGAAAAACTGGAAAATAAAAATCAAAAACAGAACGTTCAAACGAGACGCTGAAAACTAGCCCAACCTGTACGTGAAATCAACACATCTTACCCATGTTCCAGCAGTTTGTGCAGTCCACTGGAAGGATGGGAGACACAGGCTGGAGACCCAGGCCCCCCATGTGTCCCCCCCTACTTTGAACCCCATCATTTTTCTCACCTACTAATCAGATCTGTTCCCCTAACTTAGGAGGCTGATAAGAGAATCTGGTGAAGGGGGAGGAGTGCTATGGAAAGAGAAGGTGATTAACCACTTCATTGTGTGAGCCCTGGAGGATAAGATTTGTATTGTTCTGTTGGTATGAATACTGCCTAGAAAATTAGGAGAACCCAAGATGTTCATTAACACAAATGTGCTGTGATTTTATGAAGAAAATGCAGTGGTAATCTAATCCCGACGATTTCTCTTTTCAATTTTTATTTTTCATTTCAGGATCTCAGCACATTTAAATGTCACTTAGAGTCTTACATCACAGCTGTACCATAAGGAGTGTGAATTGCTACTGGGCCACCAATAGTACTTATGTTGACACATTTTTCCAGCACTCCTCCCCCTCCCCATTAATAATGAGAAATTCCTTGTTACTGGTGAGAGCCACCTTAACATTAAGGAAAAGCAGCCCCGATGTGTCCAGGTGCTGGGAGTTTAGGAAAAAAACCTCAGGTGAAAGTACAAATCGGATGACCGCGTCTTTCAGGGAACCTGGGAGAGGGGGCTGAGCAGCCCACATGAGGGGAAGGGGCCAAGCAGAGGTTTCTTTTCCACAGCCATGGCGACGATTTAACCTACTGTGCGGTTCTTCTTTACCATGTTTTAGAGCTTGTTATTACTCAGTTCCAGAACATTCCATGTGCTGGTACACCAAACAAGAGAAAGTAGTTTTCCTTATAAGTTGAGACAATATTTAAAGGGCAAGGTTGTCTACTGGTGGTGGCTGAACTGTGTCCCCCAAAGTAGATATGCTGGATTCCAACCCCCAAACATCAGAATGTGACCTCATTTGGAAAGAGGGCCTTTAAGATATAATTAAGTGAAAATGAGGTTGTTGACTGGTGTCCTTATAAAAAGGGGAAATTTAGACACAGAGACAGACACACAGAAGGAAGACGATGAAGATACAGGGAAAATGCAGGGAGGAAACAGAGGGTTGGAGTGAGGAATGCTGGAGAATGCCTGAAGCTACCAGAAGCTGGGAGAGAAGCCTGGAACAGACCTTCCCCAGAGCTTCCAGAGGGAGCACAGCCTGGCCCACACCTTGATTTTGGACTCCCGGCCTTCAGAGCTGTGAGACGATCTGTTTCTATCTATTAAGTAGATATCTGCCGACTTGATGATTCTTTCTTATGGCAGCCTTAGGAAACTAATATATCTACCCAAGTCATGCATTCTTAACAATGATTGGAAAAAATGAAGGTAGAAACCTCAGCCCATTCTAGCAGTGGATATTTGGGTGACAAAATAAGGATCAGGAATGGCTTTTCCACTATGGTGGTAGATTTTTCTGGGAACACTCAGCCTGGAGTTAGTTCTCTTTCTGTGGAATGCAGAAAGCCAGTAGATCCTCCCTCTGCAGCATGGCAGAGAGGAGAGGTGCAGGGGCAGATGTATAGGCTGGTAGGGAGCATATAGTCCCAATTTGGACAATTGCTTGGGCTCTGTGCAGCATTCAAGGAGCCAACACTGTGCATATAGCTGCTTAAAGCCCAACATTTAGGGGTGCCTGGGTGGCTCAGTCAGTGAAGTGTCTGCCTTTGGCTTAGGTCATGATCCCAGGTTCCTGAGATCCAGCCCCAAGTTACATCATCAGGCTCCCTGCTCAGTGGGGAATCTGCTTCTCCCTTTCTCTCTGCTCCTCCCCCCTACTCATGTTCTCTCTCACACACAAATAAATAAATAAAATCTTTAAAAAAATTAAAAGCACATTTTTCCAGATGGAGACAGACAGTGATAGGGTTCACCAAAGGGAATGAAAGTCCTAAGACCAGGCAGTGACCCATCTAATGCCAACCATGGAGACAGGAATTAGGGGCAAGAGGCTTCAAAACAAAACAGAACTGAAAATCTCAAGAATACCAGGAACTGGACCCTATCTAGCCAAGGACTTTTTCCTTTTGCTTTGTTTCTTCTTTTTATTTTTCTTTAAAATATTATTGGGAAGACTCACCACTAAATTGGAATGCCAGTGCTTAATCTTTGTTGGTATATTTGTGGGAGTATAATTTATTCCTAACTGTGTGTGTCATTTTGTTATATGGATTCAGTTCTCAGCTCATCCTTTTGTTATCTTCTTAAAAGAAGCCAGGAAACAGGGGCGTCTGGGTGGCTCAGTCGTTAAGCGTGTGCCTTGGGCTCAGGTTGTGATCCCAGAGTCCTGAGATCGAGCCCAAGCCCCAAATCAGGCTCCCTGCTGCAGGGAAGCCTGCTTCACTCTCACCCACTTCCCCTGCTTGCATTCCCTCTCTCGCTGTGTCTCTGTCAAATAAATAAATAAAATCTTAAAAAGAAAAGAAAAAAAAAAGAAGCCAGGAAACAAACCCCCAAATCCTCTGATATTATTAAAGAGAAGCCCCTGGACCAAAGGGTCCCCTTTTGAAGGCGGCCCTGAGCAGGCAGACCCCAGGTTAAAGCTGCCTTACAAGAGATGAGCTCTACTCACACTCAACCTCAATCTGTGCCAAGGTTGGACAAAGGCCTCAGCCCTGAGCCTTTGTTTTCTTTGTCCTGAGACCCAGCTCTTCTCTCCTTTGTCTTAAGAGTAGGCCAGGGTGGGAGGAGCAGAAGGACTGACATCAGAGAGGATCCTAGCAAACAATGTTACAAATTTAGGGTAATTTCCCCTATTAACCTCACCCTAAAAAGGAAAAGAAAAAAAAAAAGAAGAAAGACTTCTTTTGTCAAAATAAAAAAAAACATGTGAAAAGTGCAAGTTTGTTGTTGTTTTGAAGATTTTGAACAGACGAGGTGTTTTCCTTGGTACTGAGTTTCAAAATCAACACACTGACACCTGCCTGAGAAAGGAAAAATGAGGTCAGCTCTGTCATCATCCTTCCCCAGCAGCGCTCCAAAGCGAAATGAAAAGCATCTCCTTGGCCCCTGCTGCCCCCAGACTAAGCTCTGCACAATGCTCCAGGACCCACCCTGGCCACCCTCAGCCACCCTCGTCAGCCCAGGTGTCAGGAGGGGAAGGAGGAAAGGTCACGTTGTTTGTACATTTGGTCATCTCACTACTGCTACTGGGCTGGTGAAATTGTTTTTCTGAGAGCTTGTTGTTCATCGGGCTTTTCAAAACTTATTATGTTTCCTTTTTTTCTTCTTCTGTGTCCTGAAGGGTAAGAGAGAAAGCAAACTTCCCGCAGCGGTGACTGTCAACGGATTTTTCCTCTGCTGTACAACTGAGGGGCTGCAAGGCAGTTCTAAAACACGTGATCTATTTATAAACGTATCTGGAAATATTTTTAAAATAAAAAATAAAAAAAAGTCAAGAGTGTGGCTGGGTCACAGCCAAGTCTCGAGAAGGGAGTTATGTATTCCGGAGGGGGGCATTAGCTCCCCTCCAGAGGTGGTTTTAAAGTAATTTAGGGTCAAGTGGAAACTGATTATACTTACCTTCTATATCTGATTATAGTGACCTTGGTTTTTAGGTTCTAGAGAGGCTGGGTTCTAGCTTGCCGGGAAGCTGATCTGAGTGGCTCCAGACTTTAAACGTACTCCTGTTTCGAAGCGTCTCAGATGAATGCTGACCTGGCTGGTATTTAAGGAACAGCTTCGTGTTTTGTCCACTGTCGCTGCCCCAGCACTCACCTTGACTTCCTCCTGCTTCCTTCCCTTTGTGTTGCCTCAGTCACTGGCTGTGACACTTGCAGGCAGTGGAAGAGACTGCCCCAGGGACCCTGGGAGGAGGAGGAAGTCATTAGTATGATTAAACTTGCCCTTCCCATGTTCAGTCCACCACCTTTCTATATTCTTTTGCTATCCTGTCCTTTCTCTTCCAGTCTAGATGGAACACTTCTTCTGTGGCTTTAAGTTGGGGATAGGTAAGGGGTGTTTGGTCAAAGGGCATCCAGATGGGAAGGGGAGAATCAAGGAGAGGAAACAAGGGGCACAGAGATAAAGAAATCAGAGCTAGAAGAAAAGAAATAAATAGAAACAAAGATGATGAATAATATCTGATACAAAAAAGGGAGCAACGTGATAAAGAAGTGAGACACAGAGATGGTCCTGCAGAAAAAATCAATTCAAAAATAGAAAAAATGTGAGAAACCTGAACACAAACAAACTTAGAAGCCCATGCAGGAAAGGAAAGAACCAAATGGAAGTAAGAAATAGAGCCCCAAACAGGAAGGACGTCTGAATGAGAAATGCAATTGAGGGAAGGAACAGAGAAGTCTTTGTGGCGTGTTTGTAGACCAGAGGGAGAACGACAGAACAGAGGGAATCCAGGAGTGTTTATTCCTTGCACCTAGCAAACAAAAATTCATTATTTTTTAATCATGGAAGAAATAGCTCTAAGAGCACCGGGCCTTTCATGCTATCTGTCTGTCTCTTACTCATCTTAATCCCTCAGGACTCCTTCAGAAGTGTGAGGAAACCCAGCATGAGGAAAACCACATTTCTACCCAGATGGCTTTTATATAAAGTTTATTTTAGAGAGATAAGTTCTCACAGTCCTTCAAGCTGAGTTCCCTGTCCCGGGTGGTAAAAGATCTCGAGCTTTTTAGTGCCTATAAATCTCAGGGTAAGTGACAAAAAATATCTTGGTTCCTGGGGAACCTGGGGCTCAGTTGGTAGAGCTTTGCTCCGCTTAGGTCATGATCCCAGAGTCCTGGGATAGAGACCTGCATTGGGCTCCCTGCTCAGCGGAGTCTGCTTCTCTACCTGCCTTTCTGCCCACCTCTCCCCTGCTTGTGTGCTCTCTCTCACTCTCAAATAAATAAATAAAATCTTAAAAAAAAAAAAAAACTTGGGACGCCTGGGTGGCTCAGTTGGTTAAGCAGCTGCCTTCGGCTCAGGTCATGATCCCAGTGTCCTGGGATCGAGTCCCACATCGGGCTCCTTGCTCAGCAGTGAGCCTGCTTCTCCCTCTGCCTCTGCCTGCCACTCTGTCTACCTATGCTCGCTCCTGCGCTGTCTCTCTATCTGACAAATAAATAAATAAAATCTTTAAAAAAAAACAAAAACTTGGTTCCCAAAAATCTAGATAAAAAAATGAAATAATTATTTGCATGACTCTCATTTCAAAAGAGAGTCTGCCTTACTGTTAATAAGTTAAAAGTTGTCTTCTAAGTTTAAATAATTTAACAACTGGAGTAATGAAAAAATGTAAGTAAAGCATAAACGGATAAACGCAGCACATACTCAGGAGAAGTGAAGATCAGTTATTGCATTACTGCAGACTGCTGTTACTAAACATTATGATAAACTACCAAAAAGATGCTTCTCCGCCCCCTTCTATAATTTCAGGTTATTAATTTTATTCGTATATGAGTAATTCTTTCCTCATGTGCCTC
Organism: Taxidea taxus jeffersonii; assembly: GCA_003697995.1. NCBI lineage: Eukaryota > Metazoa > Chordata > Mammalia > Carnivora > Mustelidae > Taxidea > Taxidea taxus. The sequence goes on from RCUC01154204.1 coordinate 20,078, forward strand.
CCTTACCCTATTTCTCTAATGAGGAAACAGAAAAAAGTAGGCAGTAGATAAAATACTCCAATTGGAACTGAAGCAAATGAGAAAAGATATCAGAAACAAATAACATTATCAGCTTTTAGTCCCATAATAAGCTCTTATTTATTTAGACCCTATTAATTTGGAATTTATAATAACTTGATTGGGATCTGGGCAGAAATTTTCCTTCATTTAGCAAACCTCTGTCTTCCCTAGTAGTATAGAAGAGCAATGTAAATGAGCTTATAAGGGGAATGTTTGAAATACATCTTTGAGCACTTCAGGCAATCTCATATATGAATAATTAATATAAGAATACATATCATCCTTATCCAATAATTATCTGGTAATTCAGAAGGAATTTGTTAGGTCACCCTGCAGAGGAGGGAGCTGTGGGTTTATCACCGAATAGCTCTGTGACCATAGGCAAGGCACCTAACTTCTTCCAGGCCTTGTTTTTCTTGCCTGTAACATAAAGCTGATAACATCATGTCTGCCTAGTTCAGGGGCTTCTTAGCAACGTGAAAGAAGACAATGGGTGGGAACCCATTTTGAAATTCATACGGTATTACGAAAATCCATCTTATTTAAAATGAATTTACAATTCATACTTTTCACTAAATTCAGTCTGACCTTCTGTCCAGCTGTGTACAGCAGTGAGGTTTTTACGCTTTATGTGGCTTCAGTGAAAGGAAATTCCCCAGTGAAATGTTGTGTTTGTGTGTGTGTATGCACACACACACGCACACACACACACACACACATAAATACTTATCCTCTTTCTATGCCTTCTACCCCCAAAAGATCTTTGGAGTCATTTTTGGTATTCTGAGTACACTAAATGTACATAACAGCTTACAATGAAGAAGCTTGTGTGTACTTGAAGAAACCTAAGCTTTGGAGTCTACCAGACTTGAGTTCAAATTCAGGATCTTCCACCTAGATGAGTTAGCTTAAACAGTGATCTCCGTCAGCCCCAGTTTCTTTGTGTGTAAATAAAAATAAAAATACTAAATGGACAGAACTTTTGTAAAGACTAGGGGAAATAATGTACATAGCATAGTGCTTTAGAGATGATGATGATTAATATGAAAGATAAGTTGCCTTGAGAAAATACTCAGGACTTGTCCCTTTGAATCTCCCCCTCCTAGTACAACTTAGCTCCCAAAGTATGAAGCCAAGTGGAGTACCAACCACAGTGTCTGGTACAGTTTTATTTTTGTTTTTCACACTTAGAAACCTATATTGCTGTTGGTGAAATGTATGTCACGAAGTATCGAAATGATGTTTCCTCAATTTTAAGACACTTGCTTTTTCACCTTTGAATGTTTTGGAAATCAGAATGAGCTTTAGAATCACTGTCAAAATAAACACGTCGACTGCTGGGTATAGGAGTTGCTAAGAGCAATTGTCATTTGCTTGTGATGGGTGAATGCAGACGGATCTTTCAGAAATAAAGAATTTTGAGAGCCAGGGAGTATTGGTGTTTCTGCTTCACTCCGCTGCAAAACATCTGTCTGTCAGCTTTTCAAGAGAAGCTGTTGAACTTCCTGCAAGATGTAATCACTTAAAAAATTTTTTTAATTTTTTTAGAAATTAGAAATTTTAAAATTTTAAAATTTCTAAGTCAGGTGCCGCAGAGGTCAAACTCACAGGCCCTTTTCTGAAATGGTCACCTCTGCTTGGCAACTGCCAGTGTTCTAGTGAATCCAAGGAATCTGTAAATATGAGTGAGGATGGTGGGTAATTATGTGAATGAAATGTGTGCTCTTTGTTGGTGTGTGTGTGTGTGTGTGTGTGTGTGTGTGTGTTTCCTGTGTTGCATTTCTGGTTTTCTCTCTCTGATTAAAACTGTCATTTTAATTAGATAAAGTAATATTCTAATTGACAGACTCCGCAGAGAAATTTCTTGCTTTTAAAGTCATGGGTTAATATATAATTAAATTTATACTTGAGATGTCTGCACTTTTACCGTATGCATGTTACATACTTCAATACAACATTTAAAAAGTACAGAAAGATGTTCCTGTGTATTTAGCTTGAATAACTGAAGATGTATCAAAATATACCAGTTATAGCTTTTAAACTAGAAGGTATAATTTAAGTTTACTTATTTTTTTTAGTAATATCTACACCTGACATGATGAGAACTCATGACCCCGAGATCTAGAGTTGCATGCTCTACTGAGTGAGCCAGCCAGGTGCCCCTGAACTAGTAAGTATAATTAACCATTTATAGAACATACCTTCCTGGCTAAATCCTAGGCACTTTACACATGTTATTTAATAATAATAATGCTAATATTTATTAAGCATTTTACTCTGTGCCAGGTACTTACCTGCAAGTACATCTTACTTAATCTGTAGTACACCTTACTACATCTCATTTAATTTTTTTTAAAAGATTTTATTTATTTATTTAAAACAAAACCAGAAAGTAATAAAGGACTTTAAGAAGTATATTCCACAAGCTTGGAAGCCCCCCATGGGCAGTCCCTGTTGTCCTGCTCAAAGAGGGACCCACCCCGGGGGAAGCCAAGCTGTGCTCTAATGCCAGCCTGGAAGGTGAGGCCTCTTTGAGCTTCCTCTGTGACTTACCCTTTGCAAATTAGTTCTAAGCCTTTGAGATTCCAACTATACCAATTTTTAAAATGCTGGGTTCAACAACAATTTATTTTGGGCCATTTCAGTTGGCTGCAGTTTTCTTTATTAGTAACCAAAAATTATGATCGGAGCCACCTCTGCTACCAGTGGAAAAAACCTTCATTTCTCCCCACCCTGAGGACATTTATAATAATGACTTGGGACTTGCAGTGGAGAGGGAGCATTGAAAATCAAATTTTCAATTTGATTTTACTATTTAGGCATTTTTAGCATTTCAGAAAGCATGCAGTACTTGTAGCTTAAGAAATTTTGAAGGAATTTTCTAAATGTTGGGTTCTTGAGGCAAAGGGGAAGCAGATACTGGAACAATTTAACAAAATTGCCAATCTTTTGGAGGAGTTAACCAACTATAATAATTTGCTAGTAGGAGCATCTTCTCCTTTCCATGCGGTTCAGTCTTCATAAATGTCCCTTACAGTAGTGCATATTACGAAGAAAGGTGATCCTTTTAGATCAGCATCAACCTAAACAATAAAAGCTAAGTTTAAAAAAAAGTTTCAGTGAGACCTCTCATTAACAAAATTTATGAAGTAAAAGGTTTTTAAAAAATTCCACAGTCCACATGTTTTGAATGTCTGTCTTTTTAAATAGTGGGTTGAGAGGTGGGTCATTTTTTTTCTTTGTTCTCAATTTCCTTTTCAGTTGCCACATAGTGACATGGTTAGCACCTTCAGCCATCAAGAGGGTCAAAAAAGAATAATGCGTCCCTCTGGATTCTAGAAATGGGTCTGCACCCCAGTGTCTGTTAGCTCGAAGTCAAAGCCCCATGGATGCTGGGATTCCAAGCTTAAACCTCCACTCACAAGGTACCTGGGTGGCTCAGTGGGTTAAAGCCTCTGCCCTCAGCTCAGGTCATTATCTCGGGGTCCTGAGATCAAGCCCCACTTCGGGCTCTCTGCTCAGCAGGGAGCCTGCTTCCCCCGCCCCCCGCCTGCCTCTCTGCCTACTTATGGTCTCTGTCAAATAAATAAAATGTTAAAAAATAAAAATAAAATAAAGCCTCAGCCTTTGGCTCAGGTCATGATCCAGGGGTCCTGGGATCAAGCCCCGCATCAGGCTCTCTGCTCAGCAGGGCTGCACTAATGGGTCACCGGCAGGACGTCCGATGCTGGAGCCTAATGCTGGGTTTACAAGTTTCCATGTTAGCATCAAGTTCAAATGCCTGCTTTGCCACTTACTTGCCATTTGATTTAGGGAGATTCACTTAGTGGCCCTAAGCCTCCCGTTTGTCATCTGTAAAATGGGGATAGTAATGGTCACTCTCTTGCAGGGTTGTTTAAGGGCCAATGTATGTAAAGCCTTTTAGCACAGCACCTGTCACATCCCGTGTGCTAATAAATGATTGAAATGTGTTTCTATCCTTTTAACACTTAGGCCATTTTTAGCTGTATGATTTGAATGTTGTGA